>JYJE01004069.1:0-137979 GCA_000983655.1 Zymoseptoria brevis | reverse complement strand
GTTAACGTATAATCTATAGCCGTTAATTATAAGGAGCCTATAGCCTCTACTAGCCTTCTGCTTTATATATAGCTCGAATACCTTTATAAGCTAGTAGAGTCTAAGGTTGTTGTTAGTCTAGCCGTTTAGTAAGGATGCGAAGAAGGTAAAGTGCTCGTTTACGTCGAAGTCTTATAGCTACGAGGACTAGATGTTGCTAGTTACGGCCTTATATATTAACGTAGGTAGTAGTAAAGTCTAGTTAGCACATATAGCTACAATTAAGGTTATCTATTCGCGACTACCGTCTTAAATATTACTAATAAGACGGCCTGTAAGGAATTGCTCCTTCGTAAAGACGCGCTTTAACTTCTAAAGCATACTAATTAACTAGCCCTTCTCGTCTATGTTGTATATGTTCTGCCGCTCGATGTTATATTACTCTATCTTCTTTCTAAGGAGGTCGTAATAGGCCTAATACTAAGGCACAGAGTCTGCGTGCTTATAGTTCTTATCGAGGGCATTAAGGTATTTAGAATCGAGCGTTTCGCGGTGCCTCCTTACGAATCGTAGTACCTAGTAGCGGCTTAGATACACCTTTAAGATGTCGTAGACGAACGTGCGAACTATGTTAGGTATAGGTGGAATGCCTCTACGTATAAGGGAGTCGATATAGGCTACGAGGGTGCGTTCTTGTTAGTATAAGAGAATCGAGTGTTTCTTATCGCGTTTAGCTTAAGATCTAGTTAGCTTGTTGTATCGCCGCCACAACGTGACCCTATCTACTATATACTCCCTAGCAATTTTAACAATGTTCTTTCTATTACTCTCTTCCAGATCCTGCAACGCCTTGTTTATAGGATCCATAGTTGTTGCACATTAATTCGTGGAAGTTTGGTCAAAATCATAGATCTCGACGTTCTCGGAATTTCGATGTTGCATTACGTAATCCGTTCACAGCGTGATCCCTACTTCTAGCGTCGAGTGAGAAGTCCCTCACGTTGCATCGTGCTATAGCGTTGGATTGAGGGTGAGCGCGTCGCGTTGGCCATGGTGCATCATACACTGAACAACTGGCTAATTCAGAGTGAGATTAACCTTCCACCAACAACAACACCATTGCAACACTATATCCAGCAACATGGTCTGAGCGTTCAATCCACTCCACTCATCTACTGGACGGGCCCGAAGAATGCAAGTGCTGGCGGAAGCCGAGACGATGCTTTCCGTTAGATACTCTAGGAGGGAAGGTTTTGGTTAATTGCGTAGTAGATTATGGGTGACACGTGCTGAGCATGTTATGACGAAGCCTAGGAGAGGGATTTTGTGATTGTCGGTCTTCCGGACTGGCGGATCGATGTGCGATGTGTCGACGAGACTGATGGGGATCGCGGACGTGGAGTTGAGAATGGAATCGTCCAGGGAGAGTCGTAGAACAACATTCGATCTTTGCGATACGAGAGAATTCGTCTTGAGAGAGAGGGCCGTGAAGATGTCAAGTTCAAACACATATTGGTATATTTTGCAGTTTATCAAAAACGCTATCACTAGCACATGCTCGCAAGCAAAGTTGCGACTCCAAAAGGCCTCATTCCCTTGATCTGGGATCCCAAGATAACGCCCTAGATGACCTCCCATAATAACAGTAGAATTGATCATCACATTCATCATCCGTGCGAATCAGCTTAGACCTTCTCCTTCTCTTCGTCCTGGCTGCTCTGCGTGAGGTATCGCTCAAACATCCTCGTCTCCAAGTCGGCCTCCGCACCCGTCGACTTGGCCGCCTGGCGACGGAAGTAGACTCGCTTCGCCCACTTCCAGCCCTCAACACCAACGAAGAACAAGATCGTGTTGATGAAGACGATGGCCCATTCCCAGGAGATGCCCGAGTGACGGAACACATTGTCGCTGATTACGGGAATATACAACAGCGGGAAGATCATCACGAACCCGAAGACGATAGCCCAGAAGAGGAACTGATTCCGCCAGACATCGTGCATCCACTGGGTGAGATAGCGGGTGGAGTCGGGCTGCATGCGGAAGAACGAGCGACGCATGTCGATGACTTCCCACGCGAGGAAGAGCGAAAACCAGACGAGACAGGCGAAAGCGGTGGCACGAGCGCGGAAGACCAGACCACAGCCGTCACCGACGTCTTCGTTGCAGCCGCTGCCGATGATGCCGGAGCCGAAGCCGTAGAGAACCAGGACGAAGGCGGCCAAGCAGAGTGTGGCGATCCAGACACCGAGAACGACCATGTCGACCATGAGCTCGATGCTGAAGATTCCACGCTTGAGGGACTGCGGTGGGCGGCGGAGAACGTCGGGAGCCTTCTCCTGGAAACCGAGACCCATGTCTGGGATACCACTAGTGATCATGATAATCCACAGGATCTCGATAGGAGAGATGGGAAAGACGGAGAGGCTGTCGGAGTCCTTGAAGGCAAGACCGATGAGCAAGACCAGGGCCTGAGCGACGTTTTGGGCGAGGAGATGGAGCACGAATTTTTGAATGTTGTCAAATGTGCGGCGACCTTCCTCGACGGCGGACAAAATACTGGCGAAGTTGTCATCGGTCAAGATGATGTCGGAAGCGTCTTTGGCGACGTCAGAACCAGCTTGACCCATGGCAATACCGACATCTGCGCGCTTGAGAGAAGGACTGTCGTTGACGCCATCACCGGTCATGGCGACGAATCGCTTGCGTCGGTGAAGGGCTTCGATCATGCGGACCTTGGTTTGTGGTGCGCAGCGAGCGATGACAAGTGGTAGGACCGGAAGAGCATCGATTTGGTCGTCTGAGAGCTTGTCGAATTGTCCGGCGGTCATGACCATGGAATCGGCGGTCTCCTTGTTGAACTCGTTCATGTTCTTGGGCAAGATACCGACTTGAGCGGCGATGGCTCTTGCAGTGCCAGGATGATCACCAGTAAGCATGTGGACTTCAATACCAGCTCCGTGGCACTGCTTGACGGATGGACCAGATTCGGGACGTGGTGGATCGTATAGGCCGATGAGGCCGCGGAAGATCAGGTCGCACTCAACGGTAGCACGGTCGACTTCCTGACCCTCTGCGTAGGACTCCTTGTAGTCACGGCTGGCAAGAGCGAGAACACGAAGACCGTGGCTGGCCAGTGCTTCCATGTTCTCCAGTATCTGCTCGCGGAACTCCTCAGTCATTTCCACGGGCTTGTTTTCAGAATCGAGGTAGGATGTGCAAGAGGCAATAACACGCTCAACGGCACCCTTGGTGAAGGCGTACATTTCTTTGCTCTGGAGATCCCTGTAGATGACACTCATCTTCTTGACATCAGAGTCGAATGGGAATTCAACCAAAAGCTTCATCGCAGGGTTGTCACCCGAGACAGATGCTCTGCGATTCCACTGGAAGCGGGAAGCGAAGACTTGAATAGCAATCTCAGTGGGATCACCGCGAGCGTGCCATTCACCCTTGTCGTTCTGGTGTACAGTGGCCAAGTTGGCGAGGGATGCAGCGCGAAGGTAGTCCTTCAAAGCTTCGTTGTTTTGTAGCAGCTCCTCATAGCTGGACTTCTTCTCTTCGTCCGAGTTTTCCACATTTCGCGGCTCTTTCTTGGTAAAGCTGATATCGCCCAATGTCGGGTTGAATGGCTGGTCGGATTCCCCGATGGTGTATGTTCCCTTGGCTGGGATCCAAGCCTTCTTCGCCACCATTTTACCTTGGGTCAAGGTACCAGTTTTATCGGAGCAAATGTCGGTGACGGCGCCGAGCGCCTCGAGGGAGCGGAGATTGCGAACGATGACGTTTCGTTCGACCATTCGTTTCGTGCCGGCGGCCATCGTAATTGTGAGGACCACCACAAGGGATGCAGGAATCATGGAGAGTCCTGTAGCAACAGCGTAAATGATAATCTCGCGTTGGTTGCGGAATTCGTTGGCTCCAAGGACGATGATGGCGCAAACCACAGCGATGAAGAAGAGCAACAGCGCGAGCCGGGAGAGCTTCTTCTGGAGGGGAGTGCCGACGTTGACTCCAAGGAAAACGCCGATGCCGTCAGTAACAGTAAGCACAGCGGCCTGGAAGTATCGGTAGAAAGGGGCGGATCCATCGTCTCTACGCTTGACAGGGCGGCGTCTGCTATCCTTCTTGCGGAGAGCAGCTGCAATAGATCCAATCTCAGTGCACATGGCAGTAGCGAAGACGATACCGGTAGCACGTCCCTTGGTAACGGTGGAGGAGCTGTAGGCAACATTCAATCGGTCGCCTGGACCGGTGTCGGCATCGAAAATATCGTCGACTGCTTTGCGGACTGGAAGCGACTCGCCAGTAAGGAGAGCCTCGTCGGTTTCGAAGTTGACCGCTTCAGTCAATCTGACATCTGCGGGGATAGTGTCTCCGGTCTTGAGTTCGACCAGATCGCCAGGAACGATTTCTTGGGTGGAGATGGTGGTGGATTCGCCGTCACGAACAGCTTGAGCAGTTGGAGAACTCAGCGATCGCAGGGAGTCCATGGTCTTCTCGGCCTGGAATTCCTGAATGAAACCAACAGCCACGTTGATGAAGATGACACCGGCCACAACGCCACCTTCGATATACGATTGAATAGCGAAGGACACGGCCATGGCGATAATGAGAACGAGCGTCATGGCATTGGCAATCTGCCGGGTGAGGATCTTTCCCGGGTTGACGCCTCCTCCATCGCCCAACTCATTGCGACCAAATTCGTCCAGTCTTGACTTGGCCTCGGAGGCAGTCAAACCATCGTCAACATCGGTCTTGAGCTCTTCGACAACGGTCCTCCAGGGGAGAGCATGCGCCGGTTGGCTCATAGGGTTGTTCGATTGGCCAGAGACATGGGCCTCAGCGGTGTCGGGCTTGTTGCCCATTGTGTTGTTTGTTCGTGTTCCGCAGAGGGAGGTAAATAGAGAGGATGCGGCTAGGGTGGGGTGAGGAATGCTAAGAGGTTTTGTGCATCCAGCCGTAGTATAACGAATGCAATGCGGCGGTATGTGAGTGAACGTATAGTCCTCGAAGATATGACCGAATAAGGTGGCCGCCCAGCATGTGGGCAGCCTTGTTACTTATGTCAATGGCCTCTAAATCAAGCCGTCCGCGGGCAACAACGACAAGAAAGTCAGTCTTGGTACCCAAGAGTTGTAGAATCTTGGCGGATGCATGTAGAAGTCTGACCTGGACCGAAGATCAGTAGACCACTATGTCATACCTCCGAGCATGCGAATAGTCCTGTCCTTCTTCTGGAGATCTCTGGGGTATCGGCCTCGGAGGTGGAATCTAGTGGTGAGATGGGCGGAACTCTCTTCATTTCACCGTCAGAACGGCGCGGCGACTTCATTGTTGCTTCCGCCGTCTCTTTGTCAACGCCGATGCTGTGCAATACCCCGCCATACTCAACCTCACGCCTCCCAATGCCATGCCGCGCCTTTGCGGCACAAGGGGCCCGTCGCTGGTGGCGGTGGCGTATTCTCACCCCTTGGCGCCCGAGCGGAGCGGACTCAGCGGCGGATGGAGAAGGGTCGCGCCCAGACGACGCAGCTGTGGTCACCACCCGGCCAAGCCTTTTATCGTGGAACATCGGAAGTCGATTCGCAAAGTTCAGTCGAGCCAAGCATCCTGAAGCCTTGGAGTGCTTCCGATAAGTGTGGTGATGTAATGGGTGAGATGGCGGCGGAAGAGGCCGAATGTAAGGATTGCAGTCGCCAAGCCAGAGTGCTGCACGGGATACACCCGTAGAAGAAACGTTTTTGCCTTTCCGCCAAGTCGACTGATATCGAACTCAACGCCCCTGGCGGCGGACATGAGATCGACCCACGTGGATCAATGCTTGCTGTGAAATGGACATCGATGTTCCTGAGGCCTGGATTAGTCCGCGCAAACTTGGCTTTGAATTGCAGAGCGAAGCACACATGAAGCTTTCTCTTGCGTTACCTTCCTGTAGTCCTAACCCTAAGGTACATGAGCGCTCAAGGAAGGAAGTCTAGGCTTTGACCACGGGCCCTTGTAAGAACATGAACATTGTATGTGCTACAAAGCAGTATACACATATAGGGAGCGTCCGATCTTTGAAAGTTTAACGATAGGATTGTTCCAACAATCTGCGAGGGTGTGTGCCTCGCCATTCAGTTGCCTCTCATCGAAGCGTAGGGTGTCGTCGTACCCGCGGAGCATTCGATGTCGTCCGCCGGCATAGGCCGAATCCAATTTGCATAATGTCTCGAGGAGTGCCGCCGTCTGATCATAGGGCGGTAGTGCTGGCAAACTGTCATTGCGAGAAGTTTTCAAGAGTACCTACCTGGTACCTTAGAAGGCGGCTAGAACTAGTGACGTCGTGATCTGCCAAATGACAAAGCACTCCTCACGATCCTCCACTCATTGCGTGCTCTCATCGCCTTCACAAGAACACATATCCAACCGCGTCACCTTGCCTCCTCTCTTCTCGACAAACACCACAAACTGTTGCCCAACATTAACTTCCTACGTCAAATCTTCACCGCGGCTCGTCCAGCGACACCAAACAGCATCATGGCAGCAAAGCAAAAGGCACAGGACATCATCGACAACAACGCCGTTGGTAAGAGACGCGCAGATTATGAGTGATACGGCGCAGTAGGGCTAACGTCGCACAGCTGTCTTCTCCAAGTCGTACTGCCCATACTGTAAGGCGACCAAGTCTCTGCTCAGCGAGCAGGGCGCAAAGGCCTTCATCATCGAGCTCGACCAAGTCGGTACGTAGCACTGCTTTTGCTGGCGAACGACGTCTATTCGGAAGCTGACTCTCCAACTTCTTAGACGACGGTGCCGCCATTCAGGATGCCCTCGAGGAGATCACCTCTCAGCGCTCCGTGCCAAACATCTTCATCAATAAGAAGCACATCGGCGGCAACTCCGAGCTACAGTCGAAGAAGAGCCAGCTCCCGAACTTGTTGAAGGATGCGAACGCTATCTAGGGAGATATGCTCGCGTAAGATGTGTGGAGGATGATGACGAGAACGGAACAAGTTTAGCGAGGCAAGACATTGAAACACTTTGATACTTCAAGGACACTGTACTCCACAGCCTTTCCTGATCATACTACACTATGAGCTAGTCCAGCTCTCCAGCTGCAGCCATCTTCCTCATTGCCTCGATCGAGTTGTGTACAGCCATTTTCGCACCTTCGACGCTTTCTTTCTCGAATGTCTTGTGCTCTTCGCTACCCTCCTTCACATCCTCATGCCTCCATTCAAATGTGTACGTCATGTTCATATCCTCCTCCTCCAGTGATGGCCCGTACGACACGGTGTTCGTGATCAGCGCTCCGTTCGGTTGCCAGAAGTCGACCTATATCCTCCAGTCAGCTGTTTGACTCACGACATCTCTTCCCACGTGCCAGACACAGACCCTTGTCGGATAATAGCTCTTGCAAACTTCCTTCACGCTATGCGCCGGGTATCCCGGTCTCTGCTTGAAGTGTGCCTCCCTTGTGACTTCGTTCTCCTTCTCTTCAAGCACGTCGCACCCAGTAATAATTGGAACGAAATCTTGCGCCTTGCGAATCTTCCTCTGGAGGCCTTTCCAGACTTGATCGCGGGTCAGGACTGGAGTGGCTCCGGCGGGATTGATTTGCTCGGTGTAAGCGCAGTTGATTACGACCATGGTGGCGGTCTGCAGGATGTTATGAGGATTGAGAGGAGACACGTACTGTCCGGTCTGATGCGATAGCTCGTGGTTCACAGATGACGATGGACACTTGGCTTTGCTTGCTGGGTTGCCCGAGAGTGGAGCTACGACCTACACGACCTACCTGCAGATTCTGTCTTGATATGCAGATTGACCTGTTTACTATGGTCTCTCATCGAAGAGCAGTCATACAATGCCGGACATAATATGCGATGTAGAAGCTGACTGATGATCCAGTGCGACTCGCGCCTTCGGCTTTGTCAACGCACCGAGATCCTTGGAACGGGTCTGTCATTCATCAACGAACATTCATCCATTTTTCTACACTCGCGTGTATCGTCGGTCAAGCAGCATCTCAACTGCACGCGAAGGGATACGCCATATCTTATCAAGAGCCACACACTGAGCCGAGCCTGTGCCTGAAGACAAGAAGACCGCGAGTCTTGTCCCATCCTCGCACCTGCCTATTCCATGAGAAGTCTTCCAAGTGACTCTAGACCCGACCTTTCCCGGTCGCGCATATCTTCCTGGACACTCTCGGGGACCATGACTGCGGTACAGCCGCCATTCAAAATCAACGCAAGGCGGAGGTATCTTGTTCTCTCAATCATCAATATGTGGGCTTTGGAAGTGCCAAAACAAAAGTCTTTCTGAGACCACAGCGGTCTATGTACGGTCCTGCCCCAATCATTATTCAGATGCGACTCGGTCGCCATCTCCAACTCTTCACCTTCATCGCCCAGGTACTTCCGTCTTGCAGGTTGGGATCGGATACGGTGAAGTATTGCCATCGCAGTGGTGCTTGTCATAACACCTGTACAGACGCAATGTGGGTCAGCTTCAGCTCTTACGATCTCGGTTCCGAGGACCCTCTCAGCTCTTCTTCTAACTCTTACTGGCGCGAATGCGTTTCACTTACCCGCCGTACCTGATGCCGCAGGTCATTTTGTCCATGCATATCGTCTTGGGCGTGCAGCTCGAGCTGGAAAGCTCTTGATCGCTGCCCTCTTCTGATCCGCCTTCGGGGGTGAGCGCTGGGATTGACGTGATGGTCGCGGTAGTACCGCCAACGATCCAAGTTGCACGTCCGACTATGGACGGTGACGTGGACGCTGTGGGAAGACTGGACGTGGCTCGATTTCCGGGTGTGGCGAGTTGCAGGATACTTCTGTCGGGACGATGAAGTACTGCAGCGCGGACTTTGCAGAGGCAAAGGACGATGTGATTCCAGCGCATTGTTTTTGATTGATCAACGATGACGATGGCGTTACAGTTGCGAGTATGGCAGCTTGCGGCTTCGAGGGTAGCAGCTGGCGGCCTCGTCCTTTGGAGTGAGAATTGAATGTGCTAATGCAGGAGCATCAGGAAAGGAGTTCGCGCTGTTTTACCTATAAGTCGGACCTCCACTCGCCATGGCCGATCTCTCGATGTAGCGGAACAAGAATTGCCGACTTCGAGAACTATGACCAATTACCATCGTCACCATCTGATACGCGGCCTGCTGAGCCTCGTGGAATGTTGATTGACCCGCTCGGGGAATGTTCTCCCAAGAACCGGGCAAGAATCACAGGGCAAACCAGCAACCGGGCAGCAAGGCGCTTTGTCACGACACCTATTCACTGCATCGCCGGGACACACGGCACATGGGTCTTCCAGACTTGATGATGATCGGCGGCATCGGAAATTTTTCTTGGTTTACGCGAAGAAAGAATGCAATGCATCGATTGAGTGGTCGCCCGAAGCAGAATTCTCCATCAACTTCGAGCTCATTCAAGATCCACGAACGGTGCAAGGTTGCTGCGGATCTTCGATGCGTCGCAGCACACACCGCAGTCAATGGTTGCCTCGCATTATATTCGGCGACCGGCGTGGCCGACTTGCTAACCCCCCTTGCGTACCTAGCAGCTGCTGCCATGGGAACCTCACTGATGTGGCTGCGAGATCGAAGAAGAGCCCTGCAAAGATGGACGACCGGGACGCGGATAGAAAGTCTTCAACAGTCAGCGAAGCACTTGTGCTCACCGAGATCAATCAAGCTCATCTCTGCGACTTGTCCTCATGGAGCATCTTCTGAAATTCCTCCTTGACTTCTCGCAGCAGCTCCGGCTGTGTTAGCACATCCACAGCCGTGGCGGCTAGGGCTTTTCCCACCCTCAAGGCCATTGTATGCGCTTCTTCTGTGCGAGCTGCTTTCTCAAAATCTGGTGTGTGCGGACCGCCGAGTTGCTTGCCGTCTTTGTCTTCGCTGCGGATCCAAAAATTGGGCTATACGCTGGTCAGTGGCGTTGCAATCACAGCTTGACTTCTGGCGGGCTCACGCTGATCGATGGCATGGCATAAGAGACGTTCCCTTGATCAGTGCTCGCCGAGATGGATCCCGTGAGATAATCTAGCTCAGGTGCCGTGATCTTGCCGCCCAGCGTGTTGAATGCCTCCCTATATCGATACGCCAGAGTTTTGTTCGGAGCGTGATCCTCGTATGACATCCTTGAGGTGATTGTCAATGTAGCTCCTGTTGCAGTGGCACCCGCTTCGAAGCAGGCAAGCACACGCTTCTGCAGTTTCGCGAGGCGAGCTCGCGTGGCGGAACGCACAACGAAGAGGCCAGAGCTGTATGCGTGTATGATGTTAGGTCTGTCATACGGTCAGTCGACCAGCGTCATCCTTGTCATTGCTCAAGGTGCGAACCTCAGACCACCGTTTGTGATCTGGCCCTGGATGATGTCTCCTGGTTGAGTCTGCTGTCGAAGTACAGACAGACCATTGTAAGCAGTTACCAACGCATCGAGAGCGTTGACACCTTCCCAAGGTGCGGCTGCTGCGTGAGCCTCTTTGCCGTGGTACTCGACTTTGAAGCTGGAATAGGCTGCTGTCCGCATGATAGCTGAGTCTGCCACAATTCCTGGATGGGACATGAGCGACACGTCGACATTGTGGTCTTTGTACGCTCCAGCCTCCAGCAGCTTGATCTTGCCACCGCCACCCTCTACATCTGATCGTCAGCGGAAGCTATAATCGAGTCTTGAGATCGATAATACTGACCTTCTGCTGGCGTGCCGAACAGAACGACCTTGCCTTGGAGGGAGTGTTGCTTGATGATAGCTGCAGTCGCAAGAGCTCCCGCCACGGAGGCCACGGCAATCAGGTTGTGACCGCAGGCATGTCCGATGCCCTTCAGAGCATCGTACTCGCCATTGAAGCTCACCGTTGGGCCGGATTTGCCGCTGTCGTATACCGCTACGAAGGCTGTTGCGATGTTGTATGCGGAAGGTTTCACCTCCCAGCCTCCTCGCATCTTCAAAAACTTTGTCAAAAGATCGTGAGCATGGTATCCCTTGTACTGCAGTTCGGGATTGGTGTGTATCTCCAAGGAAAGCTCTCGAAGAACATCGGACAAAAGCTCAACGTGTTCGGAAATGTCGGACAGATATGACTTTTGGAAGTCGTCGTCGCCGCCGACAAGAACATATCCGTCGTCGCCGCAAGGCTTTGCATCGGATTCTTCCGCCATTTCAAGAGCTCCTGGTGGTGCACTTGGAGATCCGGACACTGTTGATGGCATTTGTTTGACCGGGTGGTTGCCACCATGGCGGGTACCTATGATCGTCGGGAGATCGTCCAAATGAACGCCCTCATTGGGCTGACTCCACGCCTTTTGTCTTTGTTTCAACTTCACTCTATCATCACCGCAAGATGACATTCCATCTCATCACCTGCTGACAATTGGCAGACTTGGCGGCAGGCAGCAAACGGGGCGTGAGCATAGCCAAGCATGGCGGTGCTGCGTTCAAGATGACGGATGGTGATGATTCTGCCTCTGCGACACTGCCCTCCCAACGACCGCCGCTGACGTTGCCGGCCGGACGACGTGTCGTTGCAAATTGCTGCCAAAAGGCTCCCACCGAAGCGCTCCCATCATCACACTCGCAAGACAGGATGTCGAAATTCGATTCTGCGGATCATTGACTTACTCCCTACCAGCACATTGCCTGTGAGCTGCACCAGGGATGGCACGTCCAGCTTCCGGAGATGGGGCCAATCCCCGGATCACTACGTCTAGACTTCAACAAATTGCGCTCTTCGACATCCATGAAACGTAATTAGTGGTTGGATTAAACCACGAGTTCATGCCTCGAAAGGGAAATTCAATGCCACGAGGTACCGCATCCTCATGGTTCATGGCCCGGAAGAAAATGCAATGCCACGAGGTATCGCATCATTGCCAGTATCAAAGCGCGAATTGCATTCGTGCGGTCTCACTCCGACCCCGGACGGAGTCTCAACCCTTGCGGTAAGGCAAGCCGCAAGACATCTGCGGATCTCTTCGCGGAGAGGCCCCGATATCAATGGAATCATCGATCCAGACGACGTAAGAAGGAATACTACGGTACGCGCAGATCTGCCGAATGCATTGCCGAACGTCGCAACCGTTCTCCAGAGTCACATCAGCCGCGAGTCCCGCACCACTGGCGACCTTGCACGATAGATTGAGTCGGGATGCTCACGACCCATGAACTTCGGACGGAAGTCAAACTGAATGTGCGACCCGGCCAAGTTCTCGGCACGAGCGAGGCTCGAAATTCACGGAGTAAGCCGTCCTCAATGCGTAGCCAGCAAAGCATTGTTTGTGGGCTGTGCGAACGGAGCCTGCCATCGATTGCCTGAAAGACGATTCTGAATGACAACGCGGCAGCGCTTGGCTTTGATCGTGGCATCCACAAGGAACACACATCAGCCTAGCCCGGCTCATGACCATGTTCCTTGACTGAGCAATCTTAAGCTTTTGAAAGAAGGGACCTGGCGGTGCAATACAACATTGGGGTCGCTGTGCCTGACTTCAAAGATTGATTGGGAGGGTCAATCATACTCAATGGTGGCCTCGCACGAGAAGATGCATTGGTCTGGCATCAGGACGAACAACAAACCTACCGAGCATGCCTCCGTTGCCGCGAATCTAGTATCGATATTGATCGACGAGCCATAATAGCCGCGAATGGACACTTGGTTGGGCGTCATTCCCAGCGACTAGGCTGAAACTCCAACAAGGGGAGAACCGGTAATTTCGGGCATCATCCATGTACCCACGTGAATGTCGACTGGTGTCGTTCAAACTTCACAGGGTCGCGGACCAGGACGTCAGCAGGTGACAAGCACCCATCTATTCCTGGATGTTATTAGGGGTCGAAACTTCTTTGAAGCCCGCGGGCTGGGACAATGAGCAACAACGATTCGCTGCGGTCCGGCTGTCCGTCCTATTACGTGACTCCACATCCGAATGGATAGGGGACTGGCCCCGTCGAAGCCTGAAAGCTTATGTACAGCATGATTGCACTGCCCGCTTTGATCATTCGCGGTCCGGTCTTGCGCGTGGATCGACCTTCTTCCTTCTGTATCGACTGCAAAACTTCCATCGAATCGCCACATATCGCCACTGAACACGCCAACGTTTCAACAAGCCTCTGTATCGCGGCTCGTCTCTCCGAGCAGCATCGGCAAGTTGTGTTCACATGGCGACAGTTTGGACGACGCCGATCTACAATGCGGACCTCATTCTCAATCAGGCAGCCATTCCTTCAGGACCACTGCATATGATCGATTCATCATGGCAACACAACGCCCGGAGGGAAGACATTCAGCACGCTTCACAAGACGCATACTCGCACGCCACCCACCATCATCAGCTCCCATCGCCAGGTAAGGCCGGACCGTGTTTCTCTGATGCAGTATATCGTCATCCATTCAAAGCTGAACGTCGACGAGCAGACACTTATGCCGAGCACTTGCGATACAATGAGCGCCACGCACAATCTGATCATGGTCGACCATCGATGCCCACCTGGGCTGGACCGCCACGATACCACGCTCATACAGCCGATCATTCACCGATATCGCCGTTCAACTCGTTGGACATTTCCAAGGAGGAGTCCCCATCCTCGATCTCTGACTGTGCCGCGCCGTCCACAGCGGATTACTGGAACAGAGGGACTGGTCTCACCCATCCCCACCATCCCAGCTCGCCGGGACTGAGCCGACCATCAGCAGGGCCCCGACGTTGTAGCGACCCAACCCCTAACATCCTCTCCCCGCCTTCGCAGGGTTACTTTCCTCACTACCTCAACAACGGCGGCGTCGCGGTCGATCCTCAAACCAATCCGTCCGGGCCCCGATCCGCGCGCTCGCTACCAATCAGTTTCCCCGATCACTCCGCACGCACTTCGCCTGGACCTCGCCACGCTTCGGCCCATCACACAGTGCTGAATCGAGTTCAACAAGCAGCGACCCTAGGACGACGCTCTTCTATGCAATCGCTATCAAACGAACAATCCTCCGGTCGGGTTCGTCGGGTTCCGCACAACCTTGTCGAGCGCCGCTACCGCGACAATCTCAACCACCAGATCGAGGCTCTCCGACTGGCGCTTCCGACTCTGCGCGATGCTCGACCTTCGGCACCCGTCTCGGCAAACGGCAGCTCTTCCAACACCGAGCAAGACGATGGAGCAGCTCCGGGTCCTCGCATGCCATCTAAAGCAGTGATCATATCGACGGCGGCAAACTACATCAAGGACCTCGAGACGGAGCGCGAACACCTATTGTCTGCGACCAAGACCCTGCAGGAACAGGTTTACAGCCTGCAGAAAATGGTGAGTCGCGAGGATTGCTCGATGATCGGGTACTTCAACAGGATTCCAGAGGGTTCGGGTGGATCGCTATCGGCTGTGAGTTCGGCGTGACTGGACTGCTCAGAGCATGATAGTCCGGATACCCCTTTTTCGAATATTTCCATCCTCGGCTGGCGAGCCGATGTGTTGTGGAAGGATCATCCCGGCCATGAAGTGGATCTTGAAATGGAAAGGTGATAGAGTATTTGGGAATGGGTATGATTGATGACGCTATGAAAGGCGAGCGGCAGACCATGGACCCGGCAAAAGAAAACACACGCCCCTATGGATCTGCCTGCTCTGCCATCATTGTTCGTCGTGAGTCGAATTTCAGGGTGCGTTTACCTCCTGCTCAAGAATCAGTTATCTGGTGAAAACGCGAGATAATGGCCATTCTTGCAACCGTTTACCTCACCGTCGCCATGAATTGACCAGTTAATTCGTGCACGCTCAATCTCGCTGCTCTGTATCCACATAAGGTTAGTAAATGGCTGTCCCAGTGGTTTTGCCATTCTTGCACACCATAGTGCAAGAATGGCCATGTCTTTAGTCCGTGCGATGCTGTAAAGGGAATGGTTGTGAACCTTCCGAGTCCGTGGCAATATCGCGTTGCCGAGCGCGTTGTGCACGTGTGGTAATCTAGTCCTTGTATATACACCATTCGCAATGCTAGCCGAGCTAACACCGTAGAAGAAGAAGGGCAAGGAGCCAGCCTCCGGTCGTAAGCGCAAGGCGAAGAACGAGACTAATAACGAGGAAGATAAGGTAGTAGTAGTGCCTGGATCTAGCAAGAGCAAGGGCAAGAAGAAGCCGCGGAAGAAGTAGAAGAGGTAGGTCGAATATAGTAGTAACCTTCTACGGCTTAGTCGCTAGTCTAATAAGGAGATATCCGTATTGTTAGAGGCGTTGTTAAGGCTTAAGAACCGCGCTCTCTTACAGCACAACAACTCGTTCGCGTCGAGGGACTTGCGACCGATTATACGTAAGTTTTATAACCGGTAGTAGCGCTTCTTTAACTACTAGTCGTTGGCGAACAAGTGGCGTAACTTAAAGAAGGCATATATACTATATGCTACTTACTTAAAGTACATTAGTAGATAGAATGGACACCCTACGAAGCTAGTAGACGAGGACGTCGAGGTAGCTTATTACGAAGCTCATCCTAAGTGCGAGCCGTTTAGAGATAATTGTCCGCTATTCTTAGAGGCTATCTTTGCTATTATAGGCTCTAATATAGCTACCGGGGAGTATACTACGAATGGCCGTAACCTTGCTACTCCCTCTAAAGATAAGGACGAGTATAGTATTAAGAGCGACGATTCGGAGGGCGGTATAGACGAGGATGCTAAGGGTAAGGAAGAGCGCGAGTCGGTTAAGGTCGAAGAGGTAGAAGGAAGCGAGCAGATCCTAAGAGCAGCGTAGTTAGCAAAGGATAATAAGGAACGCTCGAAGAAGGCTAAGAGGGAGTCTATTGTTAGCAAGGTTAATCCTTAGTATCTAAAGGCATTAGCAAAGATAGTAACACCGTTACAGCTTACTATCGCCGCCCTAGCGAAGAAGGACGAGTAGAAGGAGAAGGAGTAAACCCTATTAGAGCTAGTTAGTAAACGGCTCTCTAAAGTAGGCGTGCTTAAAGGTGTTAGCGACGACGACAAGGACCTACTTTTAATAGAGTTGTTAGCAAACCCTAACCTCGCCGTCGCCGCCAAACCGTACCTTAAGAAGGAGCTAAGTAGCCGCTTCGAGTCGTATCTACGAAGGATTATTACGAAGGCTAAACTAGCTCTACCTCTAACACTACCGCCGGCGGCGCTAGTAGCGGCGCCAGCGTAATATTAGACACACTACAATTAGTAGGCTAGTTATAGAGGCTCGCTGCCGCCGATTAGTATAATGTAAGGCGGCCTATATAGTAGTCGTTAATAAAGGAGGTAGAGTTAACGAAGCGGAAGTCGGAAAGGTAATGTTAAAGGTTGCTTACTAACGCTAAACTAGTAATTTTGATAGTGGAGATGCGTATAGGAAGGTAAGATACCCTTAAGTACCTTACTAGAGATAAAAGTGGGGCTATACTATCGATTTGTGTAGAGGTGTTTTAAGAATTCGTCGTTTTTCGTCCGGATTAGGAAGGAGCTGCCTTGTTTTGGCGCTAATTTTGAGCTTCGAGTACAGCGCGGTATCTTCCTGCCCCGCGATGTTCTCTATCTACAAATGCGAGAATCTTAGCGTATTTTAGAGGAGGTTTGTATTATAGCCTTAGCGTAAGATATATACGATTTAACTAGCAAATATACACATTCTTTACAACAACGACGTTTCTAAGTCTCTTACGGAATTACTAGTCGAATTCGTCGTCTAATTAAGGTCCCCTTATATCTAAGCCCTTTATTTCGAGGAATTCTTAATAATCCTTCTACATTAACTTAGCTATCTTATCTCGGAAGCGCACCCTACGGTTGCTACTAACATCTCTAAGGTCATCGAATCCGTCCTTATCCTTACCGTCCGCATCGTCGTTACTATCCTTATCGCGAGGGCCTAACAACTCCGGTTCCGAAGACAGAGGCTAGTTACTACTTAAGAGAATAAAGTTGTAGAGTACGAAGTAGCAGAGGATAAACCGCGTCTACTTACGGATACTATACCCACTATGTGCGCCCTATACGAGGATTAGAAACCGCTTCTTAAGGACACCGAAGATACGCTTAACTACATTACGTAGTTGTGAATGCCGTAGATTAAACAGCTCTTCCTTCGTCTTAGGTCGCCGCTACGCTACCCTCTACTCGCGGATATAATACCTCGTTTTCTCGTATAGCATAAGGAGCCTATCGTTAACCGTAGAGTAACCGCTATTAGTAAGGTAATACCGACTAGGCGGCACATTGAATCCCTCCTTATATGCCTTCTTTAATACGGTGCCATCCGGTACAGAGCCCTCGTATCTAACGAGCACGAACTAGAACACTATATCGAGGTCATAAGCTACTATAGCGTTCTGCGAGATCGTCCCCTTACGACTGTTCTATATACCTCTAATTTCCTCCGGCAGATTTATCGGTAGCAACGTACTATCGATAGCTCCAATAGCGTTCTTAAACTAGTAGAACTTGCCAAATAGTAAGTAGCTAGTATCGTTCTTCTCCTTCGTTATTATCTTCTTATGCGGCGGCGGCGGTATATACTGGCTCGGCATCTGGATGTATTCCTTACTTATTAAACATACGATCTTACTAATGCGTTTAATAATAATATAGAAGGTCCTAAACGAGTGCTGGTACGTCCTTCTTAACTGCCGCATCGACTAATTATGGCCTAGGAAGTCTAGGAATATTACTACTTACTCGGCGACTAATACACCGGTATCTATAGTTCCACCTACTCTACGAGCCTCTAGCTCTTTTACGAACTTATAGAATACTAGCTGCTTTAACCGAGTGGTACTATAGCAGTAATCTTTAGGTCCATACATACATTTGAACGCCTCTCGAGCACC
Organism: Zymoseptoria brevis; assembly: GCA_000983655.1. NCBI lineage: Eukaryota > Fungi > Ascomycota > Dothideomycetes > Mycosphaerellales > Mycosphaerellaceae > Zymoseptoria > Zymoseptoria brevis. Next base: position 120,189 of record JYJE01004069.1, on the reverse strand, counting down.
GGCGCGTAGATCTACGAGTGTCTACACAACACTAGTAGGACGATAATAGCGGCGAATCTGCTGGACTAGCAACAGCGCTATCGAGCATGCGAGCACGACAATAGCTACGACGGCGACGACGACCGAGGAATGGAGCGGATCCATAGTAAGTGAATGATTAAACAACGAGAGCGATACAACACACGTATACAACGCGAGCTGGAAGACGCGTAAGGTGGACGACATAGCCAAGACGGCGAGTTCCGTACAGAACGCCATAGATCAACTCAATTACCACTCAATTAATGGCACCGTTTACCTCTTGAACGGTAAATCACCATTAAACGACTGCCAGTGGTTGGTGAATGCAAGAACGCCAAATAACTGATTATTGAACAGGAGGTAAACGCACCCTCAGCTAGAAAAACTAATGGGAATCAACATTGTTCCTTCAAGCGAGCCGTCATGTGCCTGAACCGTGAGTCTGTGTTCTCGCGTGTGCAATACTCACAACTGGCATCATCCCTCCTCTTTCGCAACCCCCAAACCGTAAGTAGTCATCCAAAATTCCACGCGATCGACAACAACATCATCCTTCTGCCCTAGCTGAATGAGATGCACCAACCACTACCAGCACGTTCTCCTCGCGCCCGAAATTTCCCACACCACATCACATTGACCCGTCCAGACCCGAATCACAAACCTCCCATCCGCATGCGGCAGAAACCACACCAGCAAAGCAAAACAAGACAAACCACCCTGTGAAGTCAGCAAACCCACGCAAGCAGAACCCCTCTGCCTCGTCACGGTGTTTCCCACCCATCCACCATCCTCGGCACTCTCCAACATCCGTCTCCGACTTGAATCACCGTGCCAAGTATTGGAGTATCGGAGTATCCGACCCCGAGCGAGACTGCGAGCGGAGCTGCAGCCTGCAGGGCATCGAAGACATTCTTCCTCCAATCAGGCCCACGCTCCCCTCAGGGGGGCCTCAGGAGAAAAGTGTGCAACCCACGCCAAAGCCGAGCGTGCCTGCGTTTGTCAGATTCCGGAGGACCTTGTTCTTCGTTGTCGTTCTCCGCGGGACAGGCCTCGATGCCTGCGGGCCTGGGTGCAGCGTGGCAGGCCTGCTCTGTGCCTGAGAGCAATTTCGGGGCGATATTTCGGGCTCATCCCTGGAAGGAACATGTGTGCTTCAAGGGTGGTACTTGCATGTGTACAATGTTCAATGTTCATTTCTCATACTCGTTAAACACTTCTCTCGCTTGAGCTTCCTCTTCTTGCAATTCGAGCGGCCTGGTCTGGTCTCCATGCACTTGTACATCAGCTTGACAGAGAGAAATCCTGCTGTTGAAACATGTCGTGCAGACACTTCCGACAATGGTGCGCCCAAGCATCGGCAACGCGGCAAATTTCTGCAAGCATGTGAAGTGCAACTCCCAAAAGCACCAAAGTCAATTCCCAGCAAAGAACAAGCATAAACCTCGCACCTGACTCACAGCTCGGTCCAAATGGGAGGATGACAGTTCCAAAAGGAACAACGACCATCATCAATCGGATCGAAGAACTGTACGACCATTCGTTCGCTCGTGCCGCCTATCGTCCGAAGCCCGGCGCGGCCGGACCTCCCGCCATGCCCAAGGTCATCGCAAGATGATTGCGCTGGTGAAAAGCGCCAATAGGTTGGAAGCCTCTGTGGGAAACACAGCATCAGTAAACGGATCAAGAGCGAGCCGGGAAAAAGAGGACTTACTTGACAAGATCGATACCCTCATCATCGCCATCATCGACGACTGCGGCCACAGCGGCAGACGAGGATGAAGTAGGGTGGTGGTATCCATTGCTCTGCGGAGCGGATGAACTGTACGGGTTCGAGTATGCCGTTCCATTGACCATGGCGCCATTCGAGCTGTGCCCGTTGTGAGCCACATCGAAATTGCTCGCCACGGAAGTCTGCGGAAGCTCATGTGGGCGTGCGACCGGCTGAAAAGAAGCGCTGGCAGTGGTGGGTGGAGTGTGCTGTTGCTGAGCTTCGGAGGCCTTGTGAAGACCGTTCACGGCTGGTGGAGTGGAGTTTGGAGCTTCATGGTCCTGCTGCTGTTGACCAGGCGCAGTCTGCGACAGTTGACTGAGCGCCTTCGCGACAGCAGTGGCTGGTCGGCTTGCGGTGGGACTGGCATCCAAAGCGGCACTCATAGCATTGCGCATCGGAGGGCTAGATGAGCCGATGACGGGGCTGCCGTTGCGCTTCGAAATCTCGCCGTTGTCTTTCGAAGGCTCAGATGCGGATTCGCGCGCGATTGGTGGTGAGCTCTGATCTTCTTGCTTGGCTTCCACTTCTCCATTAGCCTTCTTCAATGCTGGGAATGGTGTCTTGACAGGACTCAAATCGAATTTGTACGGAGTGCTGCCGATGAGTCCTTCCATCTTCCAAAAGGGAGCTGGACTGCTGAATTGGATGAAGTCGCTGGGTCGCCTCAAAGTGCTTGGCGGAGCGAGACGCTGAGATGGACGGAGAGGAAACGGCGTGTCCAAAGGACCCACGCGACCCTCATCATTCACATACAGGGCAGGCGGAGAGCCAGCGGCATGGGCGATAGCGTTCAGTCCATTCCTGGGAGTTGCACGTGATGGGTAGTCATAGTCGACCAAAGTGCTGCCTCCAATACCCAACGCGACGCTGCTGTCGAGTTGTCCGTTTGCTGGCCGTCTCGGGCCGCGCTCTGGAGTGTACGCTTCCGTCGCCGTTTGGTATGGAGGACGGTGTGAGTTGAGGGGCGGTGTGAGCTCACCGTCCCTCTTCATGACGCCTTTCACACGGTCCATGGGACTGTTGGGTGAGTTCGTTGTGCTCTGCGTGCCTGGGATGGCGTTGGGACGTCTGCATCCTTTCATGCCTTGCTGTACGAAATTGTCGAACTCATCAGGCGCAATCATCCACTTCATGCCCTTGCCAGGCTCGTCCGTGCGACGCGGGATTTTGGTGAAAGCCTTGTTCAAGCTGAGATTGTGACGAATACTGTTCTGCCAGCCAGCGGTATTGTGGCGGTAGAATGCATAGTTGGACATTACCCATTTGTAGATGTTGTTGAGAGTCATCTGCTGGTCCTCGGTGCCGAGAATCGCCATGCCAATGAGTTGCGCGTAAGAGTATGGAGGCTTGAGGTCCCTGGCGGTTTCGGCAGAGTAGTCGATTCCTTCGGTGGACTCCATCATCACTCCACGAGAGTAGTTGGCGGCAGGAGAGGATTTTGGGAAAGCTGGCTGAGAACGCATCGGGGTGCCTGGCGTGACCTGCAGCGCGCGCTGAGAGTGAGGATGCATGCGCTGCTGTGGTTGACCATGGTTTGACTGAGAGTGCTGCTGTTCAGACTGATACATGCCAGTGTCCTGAAGACCGGTGCGACCGTTGTGGACGTAGCGGGGGTTGGCGGTGCTGCGAGGATCGTCCTCGCCGTCATCGTCTTCCTCGGATGACTTTTGAGCCTGCTTAATGATTGAAGCATCCCAAACTGGCAGCTCATTGCCTGCGACGGGCGTTGTGATAAAGGCCATTTGAGTGTTGTTGATCTCAATGACACTGCCATTGCGGAGGTACGTCTTGGTTCCGCGCCTGTGGAGGTTGTTGTCAACGCGAAGGCCGTTGCGGCCATTCACCATCGCGTACCAACGAGCATACTCGGAATCGTACGCAATCACAGCATGGAGTCGAGATACCTGTCGATCCGGACCCAAGTCGATATCGACGACAGTCTTGGCAGAGGGTGTGGCAGGATGTTGGCCACCTTCGCCATCGGGCTCGAGGCGAACGTGCTCCTCTGGCCGACCGATGTTGACCTCAATTTTCCGGATAATGTAGACCCAATCGCGACCAGCAATCTTGCCGTAGCCAGGAACGCTCTCTTGTCCATCCAGCAGCTCGTTGGCAAAATCCTGGGTGGCATGTACTTTCTTGTCGGCGACTTTCAGGCTTTGTATGATCTCTTCCTCGGTCGGTTCAGACGGCTCTGTCTCGTTGTCGCTGACTTCCTGTTGCTCGGTACCTTCGGTGTCTTGTGCATCGTTCGTGCGCGTGTCTTTCGTCTTCCTGCGCGTGTTCCGAGAGGAAGTCGCGGCGACGTCGCTGCCTCGCGCGCGCTTCCGGGAGGCGCGAGATGGTGTTGCGAGGGCTTCTGGCTCAGCATCGGACTGTTCGTGGTTGTGCGTCTCCGTGCTTGTCGGAGCTCTGCGCGCCCGAGTCTTACCCTTGCGGCCAGAGGGTGGCATTTCTGCGGTGTCTTCTTGATATCGAGGGTGAAGACGCGATGGAGGTGTCGAAGAAGTGCGCGGGCAACGAGTGTGGACTGAAGTGGGAGGGATCGCAGTAAGGGGCGTCTTCGATGGTGGGAGATGGTGGTAGTGAATGTGTAAGCGGTGTAAGCGGTGTTGAAGAGCGTTATACGCGTGGTTATTCAATTAAGTCGAGGATGCGGAAAGCGACTCGGCGCTGCCGGCATGTCGCTCGCTGCAAGTGCGCGTGTACGTTCCAGAGCAGGTGCTATTCGGAGGCAAGGTGCGCTGCCTGTGAAATGCGCTCGCCTTTCGTGTCGAGGTAATATGATCGAATGCGTGGAAAGTGCAAAGTGGTGATGCACCAGTCGCGCGCAGGTAAAGGTAGTCAAGGGTATGGATTCGTTGGAGAAAGAAGGCTGGAGCGAGAGAACGGGCGGTCCTGGAGTGCCAAGCCGTTCGCCTTTTCTGCTCGGTCGACCGTCGACGATGAGAAATGGTACCACGGTCGAGGGAGTCTATAGCGGTCACAGTCCCATGTGTGTTGGAACCGAGTTGGCGTGATGTCTGGCTGAAGGTGTGGGAACAGCTGGTCGTTTATTACGAAGAGACTGCTGCTAGAACTAATTCTCCGCGTCAGAGGTTTACGCGATTTGCACTCAGCCAAACAATGAATGACGTGTGCTGCTTGGTCGATCAAGTCGGAAGACTTCTTCTACACGCCGACATGCTTCCCTCTCGCGACTCTCCCAAGACTACCTATTATTCACTCAACCCTACGCATACAAGAGCTGAAAGCTGCCACTTTCATGGTTTGCAAACGACAGCATGTAAACAAACAGGGCGTCGTACGGTGGGAGATGAAGATGGCATCCGGATGAGAAGCCGGTTGGAAACGTGCAAAGGGACCCCTGAGTATTGACGTTGAAAGACAAAACGCAGGGCGCACATACAAGGCGGCGATATACTGTATGCGATTTTCAGGGAGTGCGACGTCTGACGTCCAGGATGGGTCAATCAGAGCATCGTCGACGACATGTCGAGACAGGTCCGTTCATCTGTCAATTCGTTGGCGGAGACTCGAATAACGATATCAGATCCTGCAGCAGTTCGACATTGGATACAAAGCCGTTCTGCGGGATTGTGCGGATCCATCAATATTGGCAAGGAATGCTTGTTGGCTGCTCGGATCCAGACCACTGGTTGATCGAACCAATACGAGACGACCGTCTGCATTGAGGACACTGTACCACGGGCCAGGGCTCCAATCCCGCTCACAGCAACCATTTTTGGACAGCGAAGAAGGCACCAAGCAGCAGCCCTCCACTCGCCGTAAAGATCCTATCCCGATGTCCATCGCCTGAGGCATCTCAGTCAGCGAAGTGAGTACAGTATTGGCAGGAAGAAAGGACTCACCTTCTTGTGTCAAGCCCAAAGCTAACACCACGAAAATGTTCAGTGGAAGCCTCATCAAAGCGTACACCTTGCCTCTTACGGCATCGTCCACTATTTCGGACTTCAGCCGACCCATGGTAGGGAAATACATTCCCACACAAGCCTCCAAAATTGCAAAGCTCCAGAAAGTCAATCCTTCTGTGCGCATCCGGACCGGCACCATGAGCGAGATGGCCGCCATGGCAAGGATGCTCAGTAAGAGTCTGCCAGTCTCTCGCTCGCTGCGTAGATCAATTACGGAAAAGAGCATCGACCCGAGCATCATCGCACTCATGAAGCAGGAGAAGATCAGACCGAAAGGCGGAGATGCCGTGATTCCGGCGACCGCTCGCGAGGACTTCAAGGCTGGTGTCCAGAAGAAGACGAACAGGAACATGCAACCCTCGAACAGCGTGGTGGCCAGTCCGAGGGAGAGGATGCGCTTGTCCATCATCATGCTCTTCAGACTCGCACTGGATCCGCCCTTTTCGCCATCAGCTTCGCCGAAGTTCTCTCCCTGCAAGAGCTTGTCAGCGATACGCACTATCCATCACCGCAAAATATTCAACAATGCTCACCCAGAGCTTCCAGATGCCACCTCCCGCCGCAGCCAAACATCCCACCGCAACCGCGAAGGGCGCCGCCTTACTCCCCGTCCATCCTACCACGGCTTCACCCACAACTCCACTCGCCACTGCAACCACTCCACTAACCATCACACTCCCACTAAACATCTCGCCCAAGCCCATGACATGCCCCAACTCCCTCCGATGGAACTCACTAATCATCCACGTCTCAAACACAGAGTACAATAATGTCGTGCTCAGCCCTGCCAGCACTCTGCCCAAATACAGCAACATCAAATCGTCGCTGAAGACAAGCAGACACGAAGCAGCATATGTCCCGCAATAGGATAGACACGCCAGCCGACGTCCATACCGGTCTGCCAGCGAGCCGGCGAAACCGGCTGTGATGCCCGCGGATAAGAAGCCGAGGGTGAAGAACCGTGCAACGGTGGGCTCGGGAAGGGACTTGGAGTCCTTGTAGAGGGTGTACATGTACGGGCCCTGTCAACGCGGCGGTGGTAAGCGGTGCGGACTTTCCTCAATACGCGGTCGTAATGTGCTTGCCTGCAACCAATCTGCCGCCACGACAAGTGTATAGACGCCGAAATAGGTGAGCTTGAAATTTCTTGCAGAGCGGAGGTCTGCTTCGCCGATGGGGAGGGAGAGATCTTCTTCTTCATCATCTCTGGCAGAGGAGGATTCGGCGAGTGGTCGCTTCGAAGATTTGGTATGTCGGTGGTGAGCGAATGCGGCGTTGAAGAGCGCGAGGATGGCGAAGTAGAGGGCGTAAAGCTCCATGGTTGGCGGTTACTTTCCTACTTCTTTTCTTCTGGCGAATTCGGTGTACTTGCAACACTGCTCACAGGATACGACAGATATTCTTCACTTGGCCGAAAGCGCGATGGCATCATTCCTGGAGTTTTCTGGGATCGCATTTGGAATTTGGTTCAAGCTCTCCTTGCTGGACGGGGAACTTCTTCACCTCGCTTCTAAGTACGCGTCGACGTGCGTGCTGAGGGAAAGGGAGAAGCAATAATGCGCCCGATTTTCTGCTTGCTTCCCACACTGGCTTCAACAACACCTCTCTCCGATTAAGCCTCAATCATGGCCATCCAACCCAAGCGCGTTCCCATGATCCTCGCCTTCATCGGCATCGTCCTCTTCATCGGCACTCTTATCCACCAAATCAACATCGCCGTCCCGTCCTCATGGCGCGGCCACCTCAGCAAAGTCTACTCAGGGTGAGCATCATCCATCAACCCTCCATCGCAAATTTCACGCTGACCACATATCCTCTCCAGCACGCCCAAAGATACCCGTCCCAGCTTCTATGAAATCGCCCTATCCCACGGCACCGACAAAGTGACCACCCACTCCTACCACCACATGTACCAAAAATACCTGTCGCCTTTCCGCGATGTGCCTTTTAAGATGCTGGAGATTGGGCTGGGTAAGAAACTGAAATGCAGGAGACCTGCACGGTCCGAGATTGTCTCTGACGCCGGGCCATGCAGAATGTCCACAACATTCGCTGACCTTATACGCTTTGCTTACCAGGTTGTGACATGAACTATGGGCCCGGCGCCAGCTACTGGACCTGGTTGGAGTACTTCCCTTATGTGGACTTGTATTACATCGAGTACGATGCCGCCTGCGCGGAGAAGTGGGCGGGCAACACGACGGGCGCTACGATTTTCGCGGGCGATCAGGCGGATGTGAAGTTTTTGGAGCGTTTTATGAAGGAGGCTGGGCAGGATTTCGATGTGATTATTGATGATGGAGGACATCATGTGAGTCCTTGAGAATGTGCGATCGTTCATCTAGCCCACGACTGACATGTCCAATTCCCAGATGAACCAACAAATCGTGTCCCTTCAAACCCTCTGGCGTGCCGTCGTACCCGGTGGACTGTACTTCTGTGAAGACCTGCAGACGTCGTACTGGGAGAACTATGAAGGCGATCCGACGCAGAATGGAAAAGTCAAGACGATGATGGGGATGATCAAGGAGTTGACGGATGATCTGAATGTGAGGCCGGCGAAGACGGCGAGGAAACATGCTGTGAGTCAGGAGATGCAGTTTGTGGACTGTATGGAGGAGGTTTGTACGTTTGGGAAGAAGGAGATTGGCGGTGGGAAATGAAGTTGTCGGGTCGAATGAGGGCGGATGATCATGGTGTGGTGACAATTTATTCTAGGTCAGTCTATTCGCATGCTTGTCAATGGACGTGGTCGAGCGAATTATGATGCAACATCACTTTCACTCTTCCAGAGATGAGGTCCTCATCGATTCGTGGTGTTTCCAAGGACAGTGGGGGCAAGCTTCTATCAGGTCGCAGACCGTTGTATGGGGTGCCGGCCTTGGGGCCTCAATCGAGTTATTTGGGTTGCCACGAGGAGAGTCCGAAGTCACCAGAGTCGACATGGCATGGCCCATCCTTCCTTCTTATCGACAATGCTGTGAAAGCCTTGTCGATCCTCTACGGTCGGGATCAAAGGTCTAGGCTCTTCAAGCCATGGATCACCGATGGCAGACGTGTCGGCGCTGTCGGCGTGTTGGAGATATACCAGGATTGAGCGGCTTCATGTTGCAGGGGCGGCACGATGTGCGGGTATTTCGATGTCGCGTGTTCATGCTAATGAGTCGTCCAAGGTTTTGCCCGTGGTATGACGCGAATGACCAGTTTCCAGTCGTAAACATCAGACGAAACGCATCGCTCCAGTCGTCACTGTCGTCTGATGTTCTTGTATTGCAACGCATCGACGTTGATGAAGGACCGAGCCCCTCAGACAGATGAGAAAGAGGAAAAGGGGAGGAGCGACGGGAACGGACTGGTTCCCCGCGCTCTAGACATGAATTCACCTCTGCCATTGGTACAAAATCAGTCCGACGATTCACTACCACAACTCTAATCCTCGAGGTTGTCGGTGCACAGTGCGCGTGCAGCTATTCCATTGCCAGGTAGGGTTGTCCGAGAGACCTTCTCGTCGGACTTGTTCATTGTTTAACCGTCGTTCTCTCCCTCACATCACGCACCACCACTACCACCGTCGCGACCACCATCTCCTCCGCTCCGACACGCCCTCGTCCCGCTACCTCCGCCACGACCTATTCCTAGGCAGAACACCCGTTTCACCTGGGCTGCTATCTTTGGCGCGACCAACGGCTCTCTCCCACGCGTGGAACGTCGTTCCAACTGCCGACCGTTGCCTGCCACCGTTCCGCCCTGCCATTCGACGTCAGATCATCTGTCAAGTTTCACGACAGCGGGCAGACAGGAATAGTTCACAAAAGTCGCGAATAATGCCGGCTGCGTGCACCTTGATGTAGACGCGAGCTTGGTGTTGTGCGACAGCTACGATCAGCAATCGGCATTCCAGACTGAGGGACACACAATTTACACAACGAAAGAGCTTGGAATCATGGCGGCAGCAACTATGAGCGGGTCATGGGGATATGCAGTGCCTCTAGACGAGGTGGACGGAAATGCAAGGCCTCCGATCTCTCGTAGAGGCACGGCTGGTTCAAGAGGTACGGCGGGATCTGGCGAGGCCGGTCCGAAGTCACTGGTCAAGAAAACCAGTGCGTGGGACCTACAATCCGATTCCGAGGAGGCGAGACAGCGGCGTACCTCCGTGCGAAAAAGCAACAACCAGGCCAGTCGAAAGCGTTCACGGAATGCTCTACGAGCAGAGCAGAACGAGAAGATGGACACTCCCCGATTAGACGACTCGAAATGGATACACCGTGACAAGTTGGCACAGATTGAGATCAAGGAAATGCGAGAAGCAGGTATCATGGTGGAGCCACGACGACGGTCCATGAGCGCTGGAGCTGCTCAAAGTCGTTCGCGAAGCCGAACAAGAGGTCGTCACATTGATAGTCAGGAGATTGAAGACGAGTATGCCGCCGCTTACCCTTACGAAGGATCACCACGAGAACGTATGTCTCCAGTATTTTCCGACGACGGACAGACGGCGCCCGAGCTTCAGCAAGCCGATCGATACTCCTCTCAGGACAGCGAGTACGGCCAGTCTGGCTATAAACAGACTCCAGCTCGACCGGGAACCTCGCGGATACCAGTTCCACGGGCAAGTCCTTTGCCATTGTCCCAATATGCCATTGATCGAGATTCTGCTGTCCCACGTCAATCATCCAAGAGTCGGAACTTGAGCGGGTCTTGGGAAGAGCAGCAGCGAAAAAATAGGACATATAGCGAGGGCAGCCAGGTGATGCTGGGACGGAGGAGCGACACAATAACTCCGCCACTCAACAAGAACTCCTCGACGGATGAGGGCTCCCCTCAGCGGAAACGGACGCAGAAAAAGGCAGCGCCCGCAGCACGTAGTGCATCTGGCGCATCCAACCTCGCAGCACGTCCTGGGTCAAGAGCCGGCCTAGATGCAACGAATTCCAAGAAGAGCTCGAGTCCAAGTCACAGGTCACGCGCGTCTACAGGGCATGTATCATCGCCTGATGGTGAAGCGCCTTGGATCGCAAACATGTATAAACCTGATCCACGTCTGCCTCCGGATCAACAAATGCTTCCCACTCACAAGAAACGCATGATGCAAGAGCAGTGGGAAAGAGAAGGCAAAACCGGAACTGCTTACGATCGAGATCTACGCCTCTTGAACGATGAAGAGATCCAGCCACCCAAGGCGGCTCTCTTCCCGCCTGAACAGCGCGAGGACTCGCCAAATCGACGCAGTACTCGATCACCTCCGAAACTGAGTCTCACGCCGAATCTATCGCAAAACGCAGGCTGGGGTAATGCTCCGCTCAGTCCGAGGAAGAGTGAGTCTGGAAGTACGCGGCCGACGACCAGTGGTGGGTACAGGATCACGCCCAATATTACTACACCGCCGCCAATGCAGCGGATGTCAACTATGGCGTCGACTGCTCATGGCGATAAGCCGGTTCCGAGATTGCCGGAGATGGACGAGAAAGATGAGGCGAAGCCGAAGAAGGCGTGCTGTTGTGTCGTGATGTGATCAAGTTTCATGCAGATGAAAACATTTTCACGGCGGGATCGCTCATTCGAGGCGGAGATGAAAGGAGGAGGAGGAGTTGGAGGAAGATCAGCTAAAGCTGCCCTCCACAAGACGATTGCAAATGAGCACAAAAACCACGCACACGTCTCGATCACCAAGTCCGTAAGGGACGAGACACACACACGTTATACCCGCATTTCTTTTCACGGAGTCTTCGAGCGACGGGCTCAGAAGCTCGGGTTTCTTTTAACAACCTATAAGCCAAGGAGGGTTTCTTTTGATAGCGTTTCAGCGGAGCGGTCATCCGATTTCATGAGTAAGGAAGAAGGAGGAATCAGCGAGGTGTCTTGGGACAGCACATGCTGGAGTGGTACATCGGTCGTATTCTCGACGGTCCGGCACATAATTGTTTATACTTTATTCATTTGCGTTGCTCTGCGTCCGTCTCTTCTTCTCACGACCGCTTGAAGTGTGTGCTCTTTGTTCTCGATTTAGTAGCTGGAAGAACGGTGGTTTGGTCTGTCAAAGGTATGCATCGTTGTCATTCGTGTGTAAAGTGCTGATGAAAGTCTGAAAGCACGCATCCATCTGGACTCTACGTCTCACGCGCTGTATAGTATTTACCTCCACCCTTCCGTCCTAATCAACATTGAGCTTCCCATTAAATCTCGCGCTGCTTCTCTTTCCAACATCCAGCATATCGCCAGTCCACCAATTCCCTTCAAATCCCTCACAACGCAGCCAAAGCCGCGGCAGCCAACAACCCAGCAGCGAGAACAGGAGCACCCGTGGCAGCAGCAGCCGCACCATCGACCGTCGACGTAACAACATTGTTGTCATTGCCATTACCGTTGCCACTGCTACCACCAGAAGCTCCCTCAGCTCCGCCAGTAGCGCTCGCTGGCCCACCCGTCGGCGAAACAACGACGACCGTACTCCCTCCGCCTGTAGAAGTGGAAACCGGCACGACTCCTGATCCGGTCGACGCAGCGCCCGTGGGAGATGAGGTGTTGTTTCCTGAGGAAGAGCCAAAGTTGCAGCGGTTGAGCCAGAGGTTCACTTCGTTCGTCTCCCTGTCGGGGGTGTTGTCGCCGTCGTCGTCGTCGTTGTCGATGAAGAAGTCGGGGTATTGGAGGGTGCAGTCGTTGCAGGAGGTGAAGGCTGCGGCGTTTTGGGTTTCGCAGAGGCACTCTCTTTCGCGGTTGCTGTGGTCGGGGTTGTCAGTTCATCATCGTCCTGAGCTGGATAGAGCTTCGTGGAGAGGAGTGACTCACTCGTTGTCGAAGTTGCTGCCAGAAGTGTTTAGTCCGTAGCCTTTCTTGGAAATGCTCATGGGAAGAACACTTACTCGCATCGATCCGCCAACTCCACGACGGGTCGACAGACGTCTCTACATTCCTGAGGAATATCATCGTTGTCGATTTCCTGAGCGGAGACCAAGGCCGTAGCCAAGAGGGAGACGAGGAAAGTTGTGCTGCGCATGTTGATGATGATGAGGTTCTTGCTGAAGTTGGATGTGCTTGTTAATAGAGTAGGGATATAGTATGAAGAGGGTTTGATAGAGAGAGGCTGAGAATACAGGGCCAGGAACGGACCTCAGCAAGGGTAATATATCCTTCCTCACCTTTCGAACGATAGACATGACTTCTATTTCCGCGACTAGAAACAGCAACAAGCCACCGGCGTACGACGTACGTACCTCTTGTGTAAATCGCTGCAGACTCCACCTCCACAGCGTCGACTTGCCAGTCCCCAAGACAACAAGACTCAAGATCCACATTACAGCGTATCAGCCGAAGTCGCCGCGAACCCTGATAAGTGCCTGGTCATGGCCGCGGAGCGTTCCTGGAGGCACGGCTTCCACGTTGACGCGCAGATGTGTGACGCTGCCGAGAGGCCCGAGAAGTGCAAGTCGCCTGAAGTGCCCCAGCAGCCAAGCGCTTGGCTTTTTGAAGCGAATGCACACAGCCCTGGTCGAGGACGACGTCGACTTCATCACCGGACATCATTGGACTTCTTCGGGGTTTCCGCTTGAAAATCTGTGGGGAATGGAGGCGTGGATCGTGGGGCTGGGGATGTGGGTCCGCTCGAGAAGTCGTGTGAGGAGGTGAGGTTTTATGGAAGTGAGGTTTGGATGGGAGGAAGGTTTGCCTTGGCTTGGCGCTGGTGCTCGACGACATGCATGAGTGCGAGGGGCGATAGGATATCGGTGACAATGGCTGGATTGCGGGTTTGAAAGGGGAAGGTGAATAACAATAATAATACAAGAGTATCGAACGAGGTCCCAACCAAACAATGCAATAACAATAATGCTACCTGTCCGAATCGTCCGCGACCTCGAAAGCAGAAATATCGACATCAACTGCTTGACTCTCCTTTCCGTGCGAGTCACAACGATGACCACTCCCATCATTAGATTCGTATGCCCAGTCTGATTCGGACTGACTTCCTCGTTGCTCCGTTTGCTCTCCGTCTTGCTCGTTGGAGGCTCAATGTCCTGGTATGTCGATCGATCTGGCAGAGATTTTGCCACGTCCGCGCGGTAGCGGAGGCCCATCCTGCTCAGATTGCAGTCGACGCAGTCCTTGAAATGGCTGCATGCGATTCAATGCAGCGTGCCTCTGGTTCGACCTTGCCCATTGCCGGGCGCCGATGAGGGCGGCGACAGTCCAATCCCAGTTGGCCGTGTCGCCGCCAGTCATCGCTATCACTCCCGTCCGCGTTCTCTATAAGTACCCATTCCGGAAACTCAAGCCTTCCCCATCTCCGTCGGCGACAACACCTCCTCGCCCTTCAGCTTAACCTCATCAGCAGGCGCCTTCGCAAACCCTGGCTCGGCGAATGCGACTCCCTTCTTGGACCCTCCGGCCTCTCCATCCGGAGGAAACGTTCCCGGCATCCCTCCTACCGGCGCCACATTCAACGCAGTGTTAAATTCCGTCCGCGTCATGTCTCCAGCAAGTTTCGTGTCGGCGGAAGCGACATGTTCGTTTGTGGTGTGAGACACCTTCTTTCCGACGTTGGCACTCGATGAGCTGGCGCCGTCGAAACTGCGAGGACTAGCTCCTCCACTTGGTACTCGAACGCCTTCTTCAGAGGCGGGTGGCGAGGAAGAAGGAGCACTGCCCTCGGTCTTAGCGGCGGGCACGTGGGGATGGTTGAGAACGTTTTCGGGAATGGTCGTCGCTGCGGTCGTAGGCATGGCGCGGTTGGAAAGTTTGTGGGCGGGCATTTTGAGATCGTTAGGACCGATGAGGGAGTTGCGGCGGAGTTGTTCGAGCTGAATTTGAGGGTCCTGCGATGATCATAGTATGTTAGCATTCAGGTCTCTCACAGCCAGTAAAGCCACCGAGTCTGACATACCCAATCCGCCTGATCAGGCACTCCATCTGCGCCAGGAAGATCCTCCTCCGCATTATGCTCATTTCCCCAGAACGTCGACCTCCTTCTCGGTGCCGGTGTGACAGGTAATGAAGGTCTCTCCACCGACGTCGGGAAGTCAGTCAAAATTAGGCTCTCTCTTCTCTCCCGCACCGCCTCAATAAGATCTTCCGGAGCAGGTGTGTTTGATGGCGAAAGAATATGTGTCTGACCCGGGGCTTTCATCACGTTATCTGGACTTTGCGGCTGGACAACTTGCACCTTGCCGCGATTCTTTTGGAACGCAGTCAGCGCTCGAACGTAGTCATTAATGCCATTGACTTCATCCCAAGCATTTCTCGCTTGACCAAAGGCAACCCATGGACTTTCATCATTGAGCTGAATTGCGGGTGCTTCAGGCACGATTTTATCGTCAGTAACTGATAACTCATCAAGGAAGGATTCATGCTCCGGTTCGGGTTCATGTGGTGCGGCTTGTTCTTCCTCGAGAAATCGACGTTTTGGTTTTGGTACTTCTCTTTCCTCCCACGGGAACAGCGGCTTGAGTTGCGGTTCCTGCGGCCGACGAGCAGGTACTTCGTACCACATGTCTCGAGGTGGTTCCGGGTATGATCGAGGAGGTCGGAAGGGAGCCGGGTCAGAATTGAACTCGTATGTTTGAGAAGGGAAGTTGGCAGCCTCAGGTCTGGATTCCATGGGAGGTGCTCCACGGGTGGCATCCCATTCCATATGAGGGGCAGAGAATCTCCGCTGCTCGGCTGTAGGTGTGGGCTCGACATGTCCATGCAAGATGTTCTCCGCAGGCTCGCCCGGTTCTGTCATAAGCGGGGTTGCAGTACCATGTGGATGCTGTGCATGATCCTGCGGCTCGTACTGAGATGGCTGAGTAGGCGAAGGTGCAGGTCGAGTCGTCTCGACAGGGTATCCAGAAGCATAGTATGCAGTGTCGCCACTCCGTCGACCTGAACTCTGGTGCATGTGCTGGGCGAATTTGTTCTGTCGACCAGCAATGTAGTCCTTTGTCGAGACTGTGAAATGACGATCGTACACCGCCCACCATCGGCTGAGCAATTCCTGAAAAGCCGTTGGTGCTCCTTGCTCTTGTCGCCCTCTCTGCCACGGCTTCTGGCTTCCAATAAAATGCACCATACTGATATCCCGCTTATAGTATCGATATGCCGGCTCGTATTGGTAGTTCGCACTGGGCGTGGTGTTGTAGGTGAAGCTGATACGCTTCCACCCACGGTTCTCGTAGTATTGATTGATCAAGCCTTGATCACCGCCATCGAAACTGTCGCCAGCATTGGCCATCCCACGCATAGCGTTGTAGTCCCCCTCGTGCGGCGTGATCACCATCACTCCGGTGTTGAAGGCATCTGGCCAACCGACATCCGGCGCAGCAGCGAAGGATTCGGTGGTATCGAATAGCTCTTCCGGCGCTCTCAACGCCACGACATCTGCGTCGATGTAGACGATCTTGCGGAACTGCGTCAAACGCCATAGGTGAAGTTTTGTGAACGTGTACAACAGGTCGGGTCGGTTCATGAGGTAGAGATTCGCAGGGTTCGGGTTGCCGATGCGGTCGACGGGAATGACATAGTTGTATAGCGATTGGAGTTCCTGGATCGTCTCGAGCTGCAGACTGTCTCGGAGGACCAAGCAGGCCAGCTTTTTCGTTGTTCCGCCATCACGTAGGGAATGTGCTAGGACGGCGGCGCCCGGTAGGTATGCATCGGTCAGGACGAGCTATAAGGGTGAAACGCGAGCACTGGTCAGTTTCAGGTGTAGAGAAGACGTCGTGCGGGGAGGGCGTAGCTTGAAGACTCACCGTGCAATACACATCCTCCGAGGCGGCCATATCGGCAGCGTGTAGGTTAATGGAGCAGATGCAAGGCCGAACCTCACAAGTAATGACCGGAAAAGCTCTCGAAGAGCAGAGACTCGGAGCAGTTGAAGCTGGTCTGGTGGTACAGCGGTCGGTGGAGCTCCGGCGAGGTTGTAGGGACAGCAACGGCTAGAACTAGACCTCAGGTAGCTCAAGCATGCGTGACGTAGATTTTCCGTCTTTTGCATGCGCCGATGCACGCGCTGAACTGAAGCGTATATCGTGAATTCCTACCTCACGGCACAGCAAAGGTCACACGGCCCTGTTCTCTCAATGCCTCAGTGCGATAGTCTACACACGCCAACGGTCTCTGCGAATCCAATCTCAATCCTCAACTGCCAAACCGAAACCCCACCTTCATCTCAATTCCTTCGACGTTCAAGGACAAATCCTCACCGGGAATCCTCACCGCTTCGCGACATCTCGTACGCACCTCTATGCAGACATGGCGTCCCATCGGCGCTGCCTCCTGCAATCGACCTGGCCTCCCCAGACTTCTCCTCTTTCTGCAACACCGATCTGCACCCCAGAAGCGCCCGTGTGACTTCAACCCCGCAGTGCAAAATATGCTCCCTGCATGCCGTGTCTGTCATCATGTGCACGAGAGCGCTGTTCCTCAGCTCCTTAACGACGCCTTTCGGCGATCTGACATGATGGCAAGAAGCAAGACGTACCACCCTACTGAGACCTCTGTCCAGGCCTGTCCAGGTCCAGGGACTGATCCTCCATATACTACCTCCACGGCGCTCAAAATGGCAGCCGAGGACGCTCGACGCTGCACTCGTCTCCCTGCAAGTTCGCTACTATCATCTTTAGCAGGCTGCTTATGGAGACGCCTTCTCTCGGCACGGCCGTCGATCTTTGGTGGACTGCCTCTGCATCCCATACCCATCGGCTGTATTGCAAGCAACCTCATCATCGCACCGATGCCTCCCGAGCCGCCGTTCCAAGCTCGAGCGTACCCTTGGGCTCATTTGTATCATGCAACAAGGCTGTACGTTGCTTGACACTGACTATTCTTCATCTCAGCCCTCTACGGGATTGTCAGGCAGTAGAAACAAGCCGTTAACGTTACACAGCATGTCGGAAGCTACCTGGTAGGTAAACTTCCTGCTTCCAGCCGAGGATAACGTTCAGCAGCAAGGCCGACGATGAGAGCGAGGTCGCATCTACAGTCGTTGCTTTCAGCACATCGCATCATGCTGACACGACGACCATGGAGCCTCTTTCAGCAGCCGCCAGCATCATAAGCGTGTTGCAACTTTCAGCTTCGATCGTGAAATATCTTCGAGATGTTGGCGATTCTTAAGGTCTCAAAGTCAGGCTCCTCTTGGAGAGAAGCACCACGAAAGGTATATTGGAGACACTAAGGGACCTCAGCACGAATGCCCCAAAGAGCGATCCAGTGCTGGAGAACATCGAGACGTTGCAGGAGCCGATGAAGCGTTACGAGGCTCTGCTGAAGGAGTTCGAGGCCAAACTATCTTCCAGCCATGGCCTCAAAAAGGTGGCAAAGGCGCTGAAGTGGCCGTTCGAGAAATCAGAAATCTCCGAGAGTTTGGTCCAACTCGAAAGGCACAAGATGCTGTTCGGTCTTGCCATGCGTGCTGGTCAACTGGAATTGAGCAAAGCAATCAGAAGAGATCTCGAATATGTGCGTGACTACCACACCAATGAGGAGTTTTCCAAGATCATCAAGTGGCTCTCGCCCGTAAATTTTGAGGCTCGATACCGCGACATCTTCTCTAAGCATCAAGAAGGCACTGGCACGCGGATCTTGGTACGATACGACATTTATGAACTGGTAAAGATCGCCTCATCTGGTGTCATGGACTTACTGGGGCTGGTAAGACTGTCTTTGCGTCTCTGTGCGTCGAATATCTGTTGAATATCTGTTGAAGCAGTACAAAGACGATGACATTGCAATCCTCGGAGTATACTGCGATTATTGAGAGTACGATCAGCAGTCGACCTCGAAGTACCTAGTCAGTCTGCTAGGCCAGCTTCTGACGCAACGAGGCTTCTCCCAGGTGCCCGAGCAGATTAAGAATGCATACCAGAAGTTCAATTGGAAGACCGTCCACCCGACGCTTCCGGAATATCTGGACATGGTTACGAGCCTTATGACAAACTACAAGCGTACCTACATCGTCATCGATGCTCTGGATGAGTGCACCGAAGAAAATAATGTCCGAGAAGAGCTACTGGAGGGCCTTCTGCAACTTCCTCCAATCGTCAGTGTTATGATAACTTCGAGATACGTTCCTGGCATTGAATTCTACGCACAAAAGGCCTCCAAGTTGCAGATCCGAGCTCGTCAGTCTCCATGTGCGAAGCCGACTGGCGGATGAGAAGACTTGGGCACGCCGCATTCGACTTGACAATGCGCTCCAAACCAAGATCGTGGAAGGAGTCATCAAGAGAGCAGATGTCGTGTAAGTTATTCCAGCGCCGCCCACTTTACAGGGCCTTCACAGCAGAGCTCACTCCAAGTCCAGGTTCTTGCTTGCTCAACTTCACATAACGTCACTTATGCGAAAGCATAGCCGGAAAGCCGTGGAGAAGGCACTCGACGAACTTCCAGAAGGCTTGTCGGGCACATACGACCAGATACTGCAGAGGATTCACGATCAGGGCGACGACGACGCAACACTGGCCAAGAAAGTCATGTCTTGGCTCACATACGCAAGGGCTTCCATGACAACATTAATGTTACAACACGCTCTTGCCATCCAACCACGGGACACCGAATTTGATGAAGATGAACTGGTCCACGAAGACACTTTGGTCGACGTCTGTGCAGGGCTTGTTGTGGTCGATCCACAGAGTACCGTGATACACTTCGTGCACTACACGACCCAAGACTTCTTTCTTGAGAAACGGAAGACGGCGCTTCCGTCCAGTCCACTCCTGATTGCCTCGTGTTGCCTCACATTTCTTTCGTTCGACGAGCCGACCAAGGCAAGTATGCCGCTTCTGTATGAGTACTTCGCAAATAACTGGGGTCATTTCGCTTGCGAGAGCCCCGAAACGGCTGAGCTGGTCAGCAAAATCGTTGCGACTGTACAGAATCCGACCAAGCTGCGCGATTGTGTCGACCATATGTCTGGACCAAATTCTGCGCCCAGCTCATCGGCCTTGATGTCCAGTATACATCTGGCCGCCTTCTGATCTTGCTATGACTATGGAGCGCCTCCTGATTACTGAGGCTTCTCGCATCAACGACCAGGACGACCAGGGTAGGACTGCGCTTTATCATGCCCTCAAGGATGCCGGTGCGACGGAATCAGCGGTTCCGGATGCATTCGCAATGCAACGAGCTCGTGATATCGAGAAACGGCACATGGCAATCTTTGCTTCGCGTAAGCGGGACTCAGCTGCCCAATTCCAGACCCCCGGGGGGCAGCCAATTTCGATCGACGAGTATCCAAGGTACGCCGATCGACTAATCTCCGCAGCCAGACTCGGCGATGTCGAGGGAGTACTAATCTGCCTGAGCAAGGGCGTGCACGTGGACAGAGGGACGACGAGCACAACAAGACCGCACTGCACTGGGCGGCAGAGGACGGACGTCGAGCGATTTCGCAGCTTCTTATCGACCGGCAGAGTGACCTCTTGCACCAAGACCAGTAAGCAGAGACACCGCTGCACTACGCAGTCGATAGCGGCCACGTCGATGTTGTAGAGGACATCCTCAAGCACATGCCGGAGCACGACCTCGAAGACGACCTCGGACGGACGGCGCTACGCTGCGCTCGCGATAATTGTCCCCGTGAAGTGGTCAGACTCATGCTGAAGGATTGGAATGGTCGCAGAGAGGAAGCTGAAGCGATCGATGTTCAGGGGCGCTCTTTGCTTCACTGGGCGGCCGAGGCAGGTGAGGTAGATGTCATGCAACGCTTGGTCGACATGCAGCTCGACAAGATGGCGTTCGGTGCTGACAGGAGAGGGTGGACTCCGGCTTGGTATGCCAGATGTGCGCGTATCGATGATTCTCCTATCTTTGGAGAGGAGATAGCGCAGGCAGCCGGCCAGAAACGTGGTCGATCAGACATCCGTGTCGCCCTGTCATTTGGTTTGGACACTGCTTTGGCTTTGAGCGAAAGCTCAAAGTACAAAGAAGTCATACAAAATGTCAACAGTCGACAGGCAGACCTTCCTTTATGCTGCTCGATTATCATCCTTCAGCCTTCAGCGAATCGACAAGAGGAACACAGTCGTGAGAGAGACTGCTGCAGGGGGGTTGTAACCAGATCAGCGCGCTGGAGACAAGTACGTCAATTGGAATTTCGGGGAGAGCGGCATACAGCTCTTGCCATAGTAGAGTGTGGTTCCTCGTAATTTGACATGTAGATAGATCAGATCATTGCAGCAGGCGTTCGAAGGACTATTGGCAATGGGGTTGACGGGTTTGGAACAGGTGAATGTTGCCAGTGTCCCTGTTGCGGCGAGGAGGACCAGGAGGAGGCTGATTGTCGCGGTGCAGTAGTTGTTGAACATAGTGGTCGATGTGATGCGTAGGCTCTGTCGTGTTGTGGAAGCAGGAGACTAAGCACAGGAGATAGACGTTGTTTCCCAAGGTGCCTCCTGTTATAGAAACAGATAGTGTATCTGTTCTGGGTTACGTAAGCCAGCTTTTCTCCGCCTAGCTTTCAAGCGCCTCGAAGATTGAAGTTGCGTTCCTTCCCTCAACGAATGAGAGTTCCGGTTAGCCATGGTTCGACGAGACTTGGACAGCAACAAGACCATTCCATGATGACAGTGTAGAGAAACAGATACGGACGGGAGACACCTCTGAGGGCGTCTGTGGGTTCCAAGACCTCCTGTATCGCTTCTCGTCCATCCGACAACATCGCTACATCCGGACTCTCAACCTCATCCTCTCTCAGCAGTCCCATCGCCTCCCAACAGTAAGATCCATACCCTCTCATTCATTCCGTCCTTTCACACATCATCGATTCCGTGCCGAACAGAGTTCAACCAGCCTATTCAACAACATCTCAAGTCCGGGCGGTTAAATCCACAAGCGAGGCCTTGTCCACAGGGCTGTCCGGGGTATAGCGTGTCCCATGGACACACGCACTGGTGCCTATTCCCGGGCTCTCGGGCTTTGAGATTGATTTTGGGGCCAGGCAGCGCAAGGGCCTGGGCACAGAAAAACACGGAGACGAGGCTGAACAGCTGCATTTCTGCGACGACCTTTCAAGTGTTCGGTATTGGTGCTTGGTGTTTGTTTTAGAGCGGTGGGAAAGCTCCGATGATTCAGAGTAGTTCTTCCTACAGATCAAGAAGTGAGCCTCATGTTCGACCCTTCATCAGTCCAGTGTATATATACTTACAAGTTAAGTTGATGTTGGACGAGGTAGAACGCTTGGTAGTTGTGCGGCGGTGGTTGCAAGACAGAGCGAGGTGAGCAATGTCGACGGAGAAATCCCAATCCTTTGTATTGCGGGCTCCCGTGAGCCTCAAATCCGCCGATGTCCGGTGACCTTACTCTCGGGGTGCTGATCCAAGTCGTGACAGGCACATCCTATCCTCGCTGGGACATCTGCAGGCCTCGATTGGTCTAATGTCCTTGTCAGCAGGCCTCGTATTCCATAGTATCCGGGCCACACCTTACGTACCTAGGTCTTGCTGGTTTCCCCGTGCATGCGCAAGGAGTGTCTGCAAGATAAATCCTTATTGGCGGATTGTCGTTTGCTATCGATGACTGCCGATCGGTCTTCCTTGCCATGTCGTACAGAGCCAAATCAGCGCCCTCGATCAAATCGACACTAGACTAGAACTACATCATCCCAGCTTTGGACTGGAATGCGATAGCGACTGCCATATTTTCGCACTTGCGGAAGACTCGGAAGAAGATGCGCTGCTGCGTCTGAGACAATTTCCACACAGCCCCTTGCAAACTCATCGTTGCTCATGTTGGAAGTCGAAACCGCGGACGCTCCAACGTGTTCGCACGCTCAATGGAAAAATTCAATAGTAAATGGAAGTGTGCATGCACGTGAAGACCACGATGGAGTGATCGGACTCCACGGTTGTGTCTTCGACGGAAGAATGAGTGCCCGCCCCCGGAGCGTGATATCGAATCGTCAGCTCAGGTTATGTTCGTGTTGTTCGTGCGATCAGAATCACGGTGAAAGATGAGGCTGTATTAGGACGTCCGTACTCTTTCTCAGTCCAACAGTATGAGATTGATTGTGCCATGAAGAAGTGGACGATGAATCACCTTGGTCGCAGCAAGAAGAGCCGCAGTCGAATACTTCTATCGATGAGAGTGAATGTGCTAGTTCTAAGAAATTCACATCGTGCTGCAAAAAGTTCAATGCTTCATCAAGGTTGTCTCTTCTCCAACAATGTCACTCACTCCATCTCAACCTCACCTCTTCCACGAATCCTTCCGACCATGACACAAAACGTCCTCCTCGAGACGTCCATGGGCTCCATCCTCGTTGAACTATACACCGAACATGCGCCGAAGACCTGCACAAACTTCTGCACCCTCGCAAGTCGCAACTACTACAATGGCACAATCTTCCACCGCATCATTCCCGACTTCATGATCCAAGGCGGCGATCCTACCGGCACAGGACGCGGCGGCAGCAGCATCTTCGGCGAAAAATTCGAAGACGAGATCAGGTCGGATTTGAAGCATACTGGCGCGGGAATCTTGTCCATGGCCAACAGTGGTCCGAATACCAATGGCTCACAATTCTTCATTACGCTCGCGCCGACACCCTGGCTGGACGGGAAACACACGATTTTTGGGCGGGTCAAGAGTGGGATGAGGATTGTTCAGCGCATGGGACTGGTCAAGACGGGTGCTGAGGATAGGCCAGAAGAGGAGCTCAAGATTGTGAGCGCGAGGATTCTGCAGGGCGAGGACGATTTGTGAGAAAGAGGGCCCGATTGTAAAAGCACATGATGAAACCAAGGGTTCGAACACAACACACCCGCAGCTGTTCTTACGCAGCCAGACCACGACTGAAGAGCTTTGAACACCAATTGGACGTCCTTCTTATCTACGAGCTTCGCCGGCAGCAAGTCTGGCGATTTCTACTCGAGAGGGCCGTTCGGGTGCAGCAAGACCTTCGCGTAACCCTCTATGCGCTTATCGAACTTCTCGTACGCCATGGGAGCATCCTCGAGACTGAGCTCGTGGGTCACTACAAAGCTGGGCTTCGCACGTCCGCTTATGATCAGGTCTCTCAAGTATCGGTTGTACGCCTTGACGTTGCACTGTCCGGTACCTGCGAATGATTAGCTATGGGATTGCAGGGAATTCCGCGCATACGACTCACCAAGTGAAAGACCCTTCTCGAAGAGCTTGCCGAATGAGATGAGAATCTGGCCCTTGCCGGACTGCTCGTCAGGAGCACCGGGATCGGAAGGAACGTAGAGGCCTGTGAACAGTCAGCACAATCGCCGAATTCAAACAAGTTCTATCCTCGTACCTGGAATCCCAAGTCCACCAGTCGGTCGTGTCACCATGATCAGCTGATCAAGAACGATGTTCGGCTGTTCCTTGCTGCCACTTTTATCGACTGCCTGGTATCCGACAGCGTCGACCGCACGATCGACCATGCCTCCGTTCTTCTCGATGATTTGCTTGACTGGGTCCGATTCGGAAAAGTTGATGGGCGTGCAGCCGATCTTGGTAGCCTGATCAAGACGCTCCTTGACCTGGTCGACGACGTAGACATTCGAGGCACCGCGAATCACAGCAGAGTATGCCGCCACTGAGACTTGTCAGTGGCGAGTCTTCTTCGAGACTATAATGCAACTTACTCAGACCGACGGGACCAGCACCGAAGACAGCCACGCTCTCGCCAGGCTGGAAGCCAGAGAGCTGCAGTCCGTGCCATCCAGTTGGGAAAATGTCTGCCAACAAAGCAAAGTCCGCCTCATGCTCGGTACCTGGAGGCAGTTTCAGGCCGTTGAAGTCCGCGAATGGTACGCGGAGGTATTGGGCTTGACCACCTTGGTACGGTCCCATTGCTACGTAACCATATGCTCCTCCAGCGAAACCAGGGTTAACACCCGTACAGAACGCGGTTTTGCCTATTACAAGGAGAAAGGTCAGCCATGCTCAGACTGACACGGCCCGAGTTCAGCTGCAAACCATCAAGCACCCAAAGTACTCGCCTTCTTCGCAGTTCCTGCATCTTCCATCTGCCACGTTGAATGGAAGAACGATTCGATCACCCTTCTTCAAGAGCATCACACCTGGGCCGACTTCTGTGATGATTCCCATGTTCTCGTGTCTGGCAAGGCAGAACTGTCAGCACGTTCGACGACAAGCAATGCATGTCTGTCAAATGCTTCTTACCCGAACACCAGGCCACTTTCAGCCGCAGTGCGCCCCTCGTACATGTGCAAGTCTGAGCCGCAAATACACGAAGTCGTGACTTTGATAATGGCATCATCGGGATGCTGGATCTTTGGCAACTCGATCTCCTTCACGCTGACCTTGTACGGCCCATCGTAGTGGAGAGCTTTCATCTTCTCGCCCATATTGTCGGTTGGGAAGAGTTGCTTGGATTCGACGCTTGGTTCGAGGATCTCTGGCGAGTTTGAAGGAGTTTATGTTGAACAAGAGGAAGAGAAGGCGAAGATAAGAAGACGTGGAAACCTGCTACACGGTCTTGTTCTCGCCTCTAAACAGACCCATTGATCTCACATGCGGGGTTCGATAGCTTGCGTGGAGTGGGGGGCCTCACACAGCGCGGCATTGGAGTCGAAGCTTTTTTTTGTTCGCGTTGCGGGGAGACCACGCCTCCTTCAAGCCAAACCGCTTGGAGAGCACTCCTCTTCGACGCCCACCAACAACCGCAATACTGCTGACACCGACTCGCCGGTCCGCCAACTCCTGCCTGCGATCCGACATGTGGCCAGCGAATCTCGGCCGGATGGGCACGGCGAAGTCTAGGCCACGCCTCACTGCTTGGTGCGGCACATGGCATCCACGACCTTCCCAATGTGGAAGCCAGACAGGATCAGTGCGGACGAGAACATCCTGGGCCGCAACGAAATCGGTGAACTACAGTCTTGGTCAGCAACGACCCCAGCAAGTGCAGCACCCCATCTCAGCACCACGCCGCGCCAGGACCACCACACGTTCGTCCTCGACCTCCGCCCTCCCATCCATCGGCGTCTCCCACACCATCACAGAACCAACTCCAAACAACCACATCGCAACAATCACCCTCTCCAACACCCTCAAACTCAACATCCTCACAACCCCGCTCCTCCACGCCCTCACCTCCAATCTCCGCTCCCTCTCCTCCCACCCCACCCTCCGCTGCCTCATCCTCACCTCCTCCCCAACACCCCAATCCAAACCACCCTCCTTCATCGGCGGCGCAGACATTTCCGAAATGCACGCTCTCACCACTCCTGCCTCCGCCCAAACTTTCATCCGCAATGTTCATGAAACTTGCACCGCGATCCGCACTTTTCCCGTCCCGGTCATCGCGCGCATTCACGGCCTCTGTCTCGGCGCGGGCTTGGAACTCGCTGCATCATGTGACTTGCGTATTGCAAGTGGGATCAGCACATTCGGTATGCCGGAAGTCGCGGTGGGTATCCCGTCCGTCGTGGAAGCTGCCCTTCTCCCTGGCTTGATCGGAACGGGACGAACGAGGCGGTTGGTGTATCTCGCTGAAACGATTGATGCGAAGGAAGCGGAGCGGTGGGGATTAGTGGAGAAGGTCGTCGGCGGTGGTGAGATGGAGTTGGATGCGGCGGTGAAGGAGTGGACGGATCGTTTGGTTGGCATGGGACCAGCGGCCATTCGGGCGCAGAAGAAATTATGTCGAGGCTGGGAACGCGCGGGTGGAGTGGAAGACGCGGTGGAGATGGGAGTTGAGGCGTATGGACGAATGTGGGAGGATGGCGGGAGGGAGCCGAGGGAGTTTATGGGGAGATTTGTTAACCGGAGGAGAGACAAGGTGAGGTGACAGCGGCGGAGTATAAAACTGAAGTCGAATGGCCCTGTGCAGACGAGATGTCACATCGTGAGAAGGCAAGTAGACAACATGACCCCATCAACCATCAAGGTATGTTCCATTCCACACACTCCTCCTCCATGCAGCTGTCTGTACTGTATCACCACTACACGAAACACTATTTCTGTTCTGTTTAGACCACACGACGTACAGCGCCGCGGTCCGGCGATCCTTCAGTCCTGCTTGGCCCTCTCTATCCTCGTCATCCTTTCTCTATCTGTCCATCCGTTCAATGCATCTGTACAAAATCCCAGGGTTATTCATATCCGTTCCATGCCAAATCCCATCCCAAGTCGATGCTGACCGATGCTGCTTTCAAGTCCTCCTCCGGTGCTGCTGTAGCCATGACGATGCTGCTGCATTTCTTTCTGTGGCGATCTCTCAACTGGAGAGTTGCTGTTCCTGCTGTCCGCGCACTCATTCCATGCATGCAATCCATTCATCTGTGAACCCAGGTCCAAATCCGTCTTATCCCATCACGCTCACCCCTCCTTCCCACCCTCCTCCCTCCCTTCCTTCTGCACAGCCAGCAACCTCTCCTGCTCCCTACTCTGCTCACTCGCATGCTCCTCCTTCCCCGCCGGCCCATCACTAACAGCCGCAATCTTCACCCCCTCACTCGGCGTACTAACCGGCGGCTTCTCACTTGGTTTCAAATCCACCTTGTCCCCCACCACATCTTCTCTCCTCTCCTCCGCCTTCTTTCCCTCCTCAAACCATCCTCCCCTCTCCCATCCTCCCGCGCGATACAAATTCTCCCTCCGGACTTGTGGGTCCACGATACCTTCCATGATTTCGGACAACCGGGGGAAGGAAATAGGTTTGAGGATCCAGCCGTCGAAGCCGGTGCGGATGTAGGTTTGTAGATTGCGTTCTTCGAGAGAAGCGGAGACGGCGATGACGGGGAGGCGGCCGTTGAGTGCGGCGCGTGGGGAGAGGAGGGGTGTAGGGGAAGGAGTCGGGTGGGTGGTTTCGAAGGAGCGGATCATTTTGGCGGAGGTGAGGCCGTCGACTATTGGCATCTGCACGTTGACGTTAGTAGCCCGTAAGATTTGAATTCAATGTGTTCAAACTCACCTGCATATCCATCAGGACAATATCAAACTGTCCCGGATTATCACAGTACATGCTGCTACACTCCTCACCATTAACCGTCAACACAACCTCATGCCCCAGTTTCTCTAGCCTCTTCTTGATGATGCGACTATTGACAGGATCATCTTCCGCCACCAGAACACGCATGTGATGCGTGTCCAGCCGCGGACTTTCACCGTCCTTAGGAGATGCAATAGCCGATGGCGGTTCTTCCAATAAGGTCGTTGACAGCAGAGCGCGTTCATGGGAAGCAGGTGAGCGGAAGCTGTCGTCTTTGGGAGAATCAAGGCCTGCATAGTCTGGTATCCTGATAGATCGAACCGGTGTGCCTTGGTCAGTGACTGTGGATTGGCCGGGCTTTCTGGACGGCGTGGAAGGGCGGTCTGTAGTTGCCAATTTTTGACTGCGCATGTGGTCCGGCACGGGTGCGACTTCAATACTCCTCGGCCGGTGTTTCAGCGGGGAGGTGATTAAGTTGCCGCCACTACCTGCTGTGCTGTGGCGCTTGCTCAACATCGGACGGGCAGACATGGTATTTCCACGGCTAGTGGATCGATTCACGGACCCGTCCTGCCAACCTTCCACACGATGGGGTTCCTGGATCGCCTCGATAAGGCGGTCGGCTTCGGACATGGCGCTGCGGTTGGACGATTTTGACATGGCGCTGCGGGCGGAGAGCATGCTGTTCAGACTCTTCTTACTCTGGAACGAGTCGCTGCTGGACTTGCGAGAGAGACGAATGCTCGCGCCGCCGCCTTGGACTTCGGCGGAATTGCGGCGAGCAGGTAGCGTTCCGCTGGAGCTGCGTTCAATGAGCGTCATCATGCCTTCAGTGTCGCCCGTGGGAGGTGTCGTGACGGTGGCCGTAGCAGAGGAGCCGGATCCGGAGCCGGACCCTTGGCCTGAGGTGTTGAGGGAAGAGGTTTGCTCATTCATGGGAGTAGCGGAGCCCACTGAAGAAGTGCCTTCATCAATCCGTTTCTGCCCTTCTTCAGGTTCGGGAAGGTCAAAGGGAAATTGTATCACGAAGCGAGAGCCCTTGCCTTCTTCAGACTTGAGGCGTAGCTGTCCATTCATGTTGCGAATGATTCTGGCCACGACCGCGAGGCCAAGACCGAGCGTCCGACCTTCTCCTGACTTGCTGTTTTCGGATCTCAGGCTCTTAGAGTCCGGGTCGGCCGACGTAAGAAGCTGGTCGGACTCCATCTGCACCTGCTCAAGATCGCGGAAGAGAGCATCCAGCTTCTTGGAGTTCATGCCACATCCCGTGTCGGCGACGCTGATTTCCACATCAACATGTTCAGGAGACTCCCGAGATGCGACATGCATCTCAATGGTCACTCCTCCCTCGACAGTGTTTTGGATGGCGTTAGCGGTGACATTGCTGATAGCCTGTCTTACCCTCCTCTGGTCGCCGATGACCGGCGAGGTCAGACCCGACAGATCTTGGACGTTGTATGTGATGTTCTTCCTTCTCGCATCACCCTTGAACACGTCTGTGGCTTCGAACAATGTCGCTCCGAGATCAAAGACCTCGTCTTTGACAAGCTCGCCGCCCTCCTCGGTCTTGGTGAGATCTAGGAGATCGTTGATGACGTAAATCAACGACTTGGATGCCGAGTGAGACTTGGTGAGGTTCTCTCTCGTCTCTTGATCCAGACTGCCCTCCATGGCGATCTCCAGATAGTTGATGATGGCGTTGAGAGGGGTTCTGACCTCATGCGCAGAATTGGCCAGCAGCAGCTTGGTAAGCTGGCTGTTCTGTAGCGCGGCCTCTTTCTGCCTCCAGACTTCGATGAATTTGCCGTATACCAGACACAGTACAGCTGCAGTTTCGATCTCTTCCTCGGACCATTCGCGACACTTGCCCACGACCGTCTCACTCCATGTCTTGAAACTTTTCCTCGGCTCGAGGTATCCCTCCGTACCCTCTTTGATGAACTTTTCGTAAGGGTTGCCGGCCCACTTCACCTCTCTTAGCTGGCCTCTGCGGAAGAATACAATGAAGTCTTGTCCACCTGCAGACAGCGGTACGAGCAACAATCCAGCAATCTCGGTGAATCCAGGTGTATAGCGAAGGTCAGGGAAATCGCCCGCAATGTCCTGCGAAGTCATGACATTCGTGATGCAACGCATTCGGAGATATTCGAGCATGGCAAGAGCTTCTTGGGTGTGTTCGACGTTACCCATGATTTTGGTCTCGCCGTGAATTGATAGGAGGCCGAAGTCGGCGTCAAAGAGCTTGAGAAGATCCTCTGAAGAAGCTATGATGTAGCCGGAAGGGTTGGCTTGGGTAGGCACGGTGTTGATGAGCTTCCTCGCCTGCAATCGTGATGCGTATGACAGTCGTTCAATGTTCCGTGATGCCGAGTCGCCGACAAGACGGCACATCTTGCGGATGGGAAAGGAAACGCGCATGCCTCTTGGGCCGTAAGTGTGACATGCTATCAATCCCCACAGTTCGTCGAAGGCGTTGATCGAGATCGACATGGACGATCTCACGGCCATGTTCGCGAGGTATTTCAGATGGATAGGCGACATCGCTCGTAGGTAGGAGTATGTGAGATCCAAGGGCGTTTCCAGATCCTCCACTGTTCGACAAACCAGACGTGCGGTTTCCTGATCTCGATCGTACAGCATGCGGACCTTGTTCACCTTGTAGAGTTCCCGAGCCTGCTTGGGAATATCCGAGGCTGGGAAATTGAGGCCTTTGTAAAGATCCTTGGTCGCCCGAGGATCAATCAGTTCCGTTACGACCCTGCCGTTCCAGCTGTGATCGAATTGGTATATCATGACACGATGGAAACCGGTAAGTTCTTTGATGACGCCGACCAGAATCTTGAGGAACGATTCAAGAGTTGGCGCCGCGGCCAATTGCTCCTGTACTTGGGACATGATGTTGAAGACTTCCATGGCCGCCGCCTCGCCCTTCCGCTTTCGAGCGCTTCTCAGCACGCGCAAAGGCTTACTGGTATTGTGCGTGCTCTCCACCAGCTCTTCTTCCGTCGGCTGGCTGTTAAGAGTATCTTCTGGAGGTTCGGGTGTAGAGTCATTCGGCGCCTGCAGTGGATTCAGCTGATCGTCTTCCAGCTCGAATTCGCAAATGACGAGATCGGGATTGGCTTCGTTGATATGCATCGCACACCAGAACTTCTGGTTCTTCTTTTGAGGCGATCGAATGGACAAGGTGAAGACCTCCGGACCATTGACGACAACATCCGCATCTTCATCCCGGATGAAGTCAACGTGGTCGAGAAGATTATCCGCTTGTTCTTCGGAGAGAATGTCTGTAAAACTTTCCAGAGCGAACAATTGCATGGGAGAGTATCCGATCAACCGCTTGCAGTTCTCGCTGACCACCCTCACAATGAGCTTGCCTTCCTGCTGCTCTTCCAGCGCGATGAGAAGACCGAAGCCCTGCACGGCGCCGGGTATGTGGATTGGCTCATCCTCGCATCTTTGCAGTGTATCTCCATCTCGTCCTGTGATGATAGCATGACCACCCTCTGACACAACATGCTTGAAACGTGCGGTGACGTGAGGGCCTACCTCGTCCAAGCTTGTTGTCCCACTCTTAATGGATGTCGATCGAATGGGGGCGGGTCTATCGCTCGGTCCGTCGCTCTGAGCCTGAGATTGTCCAGACTTCTGAGATTGAGTGTCGCTGCCACCGTCTCCGGTCATCATGTCGCTGAAGACGTGTGGCTGTTGTCGCGTTCCCGCTGGTGTGGGTGGTTGGGGAGTACGGGGCGTAGACGAAGTCGTGGACGTACTGGCCTGTCTGTCGGTCCGTTGCGATCGTGGATGATCTCCCGAGGTTCGCGGCGAGGCGATTCGATCCGCACTGCCCTGTCTCGCTCGTCCAGGTGTGGTCACATGCTCGATCCCGGCGTTCGTTGACGTGCGACGGGCGTTGCTGGCGGAACCAAAGTACTCGTGTCGCTCACCCCTCGCGCCCGGCGTAGGATTAGGATCCATTGAAACGACAGATCTGATAGGGTATACTCGATCGGCAGCCTCGGGACTGAGCTGTTCGTCCGTGGAGATGGGTGCTGGCCGGCTCCTGTTGTCTTGATTGAAACGCTGAAAGGGCTCTTGCACCAAGTTTGGCCTGACACGGGTAGGCGACTGGTCCTTCGGCGCGACGACATCGCTGCTCGGGTCGATGTCCTTGTGGTCGGAGCGCTCCTGCTCCGACATGTTCGGCGCGCGTGAGGTGTGGACACGGGCCGATGTGGCGATGGAGATGCCGTGAGCGGATTCCTTCGGTGAATGCACACGAGATGGGATTGCGGCTATTACGCTTCCATTGACACCGAGGCTCGGTGCACTATCGTCGGGTGTGCTCCTTTTGCGAGATATTTGCTCCCTCCCGAGTGACTTGCGGGAGATTCGATTGACGACCTAAAAGCCGTATACTCGTCACCAAGTACTGCAAGATCCTGTCGTATGCATCAACTCCCACTCTTTCCTCCTGTTATCAGGCGTCCCCGGTGGTGCGTCGTGGTCGGTCGGGGAGTGAAGGCGACGATGCACTCCGGGATGTTGATGCGGAGATGGCGCGATCGATGGAACGAAGCTCGGAGGCAACTGCGGTGGAGGAATTTCGAAGGAGCGAGGGTTCACGTGGATCGGGAGGGGACTTATCGAGACCCAGCGGACAGGTATTCGGCGGCGTGTAAGAATATGGGGTGTAGGGTCGGAGAGGCGTGCGATCGAGCGGTAGACGAAAGCGGCGTGCAGTGGACACACCCAAGACCCGGAATAAGGTTGACGCTACGACATTTATGCAAGACAAGACAGGCGACGGGAGGAAACAGATGTCACGTTTATTGAGCGTGATGTCCACGCGTTGTTGATCAATCAGAGGGCCGCAGACAGGGTTATGCTCACTGTCGGCTTCGTGAATGTTCCTCTCACTGCTCCGAAGGACAGGGAACGGAGGTCGTAGCGAGATCAGAGGCAGTGGAAGAAGACTCTGAATTTTGGACGGCCGACAGGACATGAGTGGACGGCGAAGATGCTGAACCGAAAAAGCACGACTTTTCCTCCTCGAACAGGGCTGAGTGTCCCCGAGAATCCATCGTGGCGTATATGATCATACTGGCCGGGATTGATCGAACGGTGGGAGAACGGAGTGGCGTTTCTTGACCAGGATCTGGCAGGGAATGGATGCATCTATACGTGGACAGTCGGATGTCCACCGTATAGGAGAGGAGCATGGCTTGACGACTTCAAGCGTAATGAGATAGGATCATCTCCACCTCGCGGACAAAGGAGGACATGGACCTCCCATGAGCGAGTCGGCTAAGTTGAAGTCATCATCATTACCAATGCTTGAGTCGGCGGACAGAACTCCGCCGGTTCAGCCTCGATCTCAAACTCTAAAGACCCGATCAGCCTTCAGGCGGGGGCCAAAGTATGTGAACAATGGCCGGGTCGGGTGATGTGATTGTAGGAGGACGTCAACGTTCACCTTTAAGCTTAACGTCCTGTGACACATGGTCGTGTCTGTCCGTGGGGCAGTGATACCCGGTGAGCACTGCCTTATTACCCCGTTGATCTACTAGGTATATATATATATCCCTAGTCCTCTTCCTAGACCTCTGCTACCTTACTGGCCTGCCTTTGAACCTCTCGCGAGCCAATACGAGGTCGCTGACTAGAACTAGCCCGCGTGCCTTCGGGCTATCGTCATTATTGGCCGTCGTTCTTAAGCCGAACTCGACTTTGCACTTTGCACTTCTCGTCTCTCGTGCCCTGTGCTACCACACCTATATTAACTCCTTTCTCCACACAAGCGAACCTGCTGCTGCTCCCCGCATGTCCTCAACTACCTATGCACACCTCATAACAGCCACCACCCGCCTGCCACGACTTCACCATGGCAGAATCTCCGCCTCCGCCCGACGACCTGCTTCCGCGCTTCGACATGCACAAAAGTCGCGAGATGAACATTGTCTTCGTCTCGACCGGCTGTGCCGACTCCCGCATCGTCTCAAACCTCCTCCCTCGCATCGCCATGCTACCCGATGTCTCCGTTCGCGCTGTGCTCGACACCGCCTTCCGCGGGCAAGACTTCATCCGCGCCTCATCTTCTTGTCTGACCATGCCCAATGCTACGCGTCGGTGCAGTGTAAGAGATATCGCCGAGATTGAGCAAGAGGCTGCAGAACTGTGTGAGTGGGCGAACTTGCTCGTGCTGGCTCCGATCGACGCCAACAACCTCGCCAAGATGCTGCATGGACAGACGGATAATCTCTTGCTGGAATTGCTGCGTGGGTGGGATGTGTCGAAGAAAATCCTCCTCCTCCCTGGCATGTCGTCTGCAATGTGGGAGAATCCCATGACGAAGAAGCAGCTCACCAAGATTCGTCGAAAGTGGAATTGGGTGCAGGTGCTGCAGCCGATGCTGTGGAATTCCGTCAAGGATGAGAAAAAGCTGGTATCGTGGGAGGCAACAAGTGAACTAGTGGACGCCATTCGCAACCAAGTGGATTTGATGAACATCGGATCAGGGCTACAACTATCACCAAGCATGCGCTACGCCTTCTCTCATACTGGCAACGGCGCCACGAGTCGACTTCCAGACGAACTGTGGACCATGATCTTCGACTACACCAACGACTGGGAGCTCGCGCAGACCCTACACATCTTCACCAACATACAACCACCCTCCGAATGGGCCTCCCACGTCACGCCACAAGGCCCGTCCAACTACATGGAAGCCCTCGAGCTTACCATCCTCCGCGGCCAACTCTCCGATGTCAAACACTTCATCGCCACGCACTCCGTCCCACGCTGGCTCTCTAAACTCTGTATCCGTCTGATCATGCGCTTCGCCATGACACCTCTCCTCGCTCACCTCGAAGCCGCGCATAAAGACCTCTTCTGGGCGACGTTCGGCCACACTTTCCTCCCAGACAAAGCCTCATCCATATTCGGCGCGACCGAAATCCTCGAGTTCTGGCGCACCTCGCCCTCCTTCCTTACCAAAGAATACAACGTCGAAGCTCTCGATGGTGCCTCGCGGGCAGGTTTCGTCCACGTCCTCGAATGGTGGCAACACTCCGGGCTGCCACTGAAATTCACCGAAGCTGCTCTCGAACAGGCTTCCTCACAGGGTCACATCGCGGTGCTAGAATGGTGGAGATCCCAATCCACTTCCCAGGACGATTCCAAGTCCACCGTCGCCGACTCCTCCAAAGTCCGCCTGAAACCCGGCAAGTCTATCTGCTACGCTACCCAAAACGGCCACACGGATGTCGTGCGATGGTGGCTTTCCTCTGGCATTGCCTTTCCACATGAAGACACCGTCGCTAAATTGGCCTCCACACATGGACACGTTGATATCCTCAGTGCATGGCATGAGGCGAAAGGCAGCAAGATGATCTTCGACAACCAGGTCTTGGTCGGCGCCACAAAATCTGGCAACGTGAGTGTTCTCGAGTGGTGGCGACGATCAGGACTGAAGGTAGAATACAAGACATGCGACGTGGAGGAGGCGTTGGAGGACGGAGACGAGGGACTCAGGGGTATGGAGGTAAGGAAGTGGTGGGCGCGGAATGGGTTGAATCTGGGCGTTGGGACGAGTGAGTGGATGAAGACGAAGGTTTTGAACGGGTGATGATGTGTTTCGGTTTGGGTGGCATTTATTTGGAGTTTTGAGCGTGGAGTTGGGTTCCTTTTCCTTCATCTACCTGGGTTGATGGCACGGATGGATCTCACGGACGGCGTTCTGGGAAGGCATGGATTGTAAGGTGTTTCGTGTGGAGCAGTAAGCCAATGCCTTACTCTCTTTCCTTTTGTGTGGCATTTACGGGCGCTATTGATAGACTGTGATAGAACGAAGCGTTGGGCAAAATCCCGCCGAACCACCAATTATCGACCACGCCCCACTTTGGTTGCATGCCCTGGACGTCCGGGACTCATCTCGATCTGCACACCTGATTCTTCTGGCGCGCTTGTGGAGGATCTACTGCCAAATCCACGGCGTCCCCTTTTCTCTTCCCTCATGCGCCATCATGTCCGGGTCTAGCGCCACGGAAGACAAGAGGCTGGCCGAATCGGTCCGCTGTTGGCTCTTCTCCTCCGTCTACCTGCGCCCCTGTCCCATCGTCCAGCAAGCCCGCTCCATCAATCCGCAGCTCTGGAACCTCCTCCCCGGTCTCATCGCGAATCGCTTTCATGGTCTTGACGAATTCTTCCGCCTGCTCAATCGTCCACGTCACACTTCCACTAACATCGACACGGACCAATCTCGATTTCAGCGCAACGCAGTCGTCTTCGAGGAGAACCCTCGCGAGCGCGTGCAGAACGTCTCCGGTAACCGTGAGACGGCTCGAGTGTGCTTCGGCGTGCGCGAGGTCTGTTGGACTGATGGTGTCGTTCTGCAATGCTGAGATTGTGGAGCGCAGGAGGGCGTTTGCCGCGCGTAAGCAGGATGAAGATTTTCTCTCGCATTCGATGGCTTTGGTGGTGAAGATGGTGGAGGTGGAGGTGGAGGTGGGATGATTGTTCTGTGTGGTGCTCGACATTGTTGGGTGCGATTTTTGACGGATCGGGAGGAGGTCTGGTCTCGTGGAGGAGGAGAGGTCGGCGCGTTGAAGGTAGGTGGTATATGAATGAATTGAACTGACCGGAGAAGACTGATAGGAGCTGGATGCAGGAGATCAGTTGACCTTACGTGAATTGCGAGTCGAGGTTCGAGACACAGCGGGAGAACAGACGAGACGAGCGCTGCACTTGGTCTAAGTTCCGATTGCCATTCACCTACATCCGAGCTTGCACTGAGACATGCAGCGTGAAAGGTTGGCTGCAGGTATCGTTTCTGCGCATGAATCCCGCAAACTATGCGGCGCTACTGATGCTCTCTCAAGACCATACCACATGCCACGCTCTCTCCGCATTACGTGGTCATGCGTCTGAGTTCCAAACTTTTCGTAACGCCGTCGTACACCCAAATTACCTGCCCCCTCAATCTTACTGCCTCACTGACTTGCGCTGATGCAATACGGACGTCAAAAGATCCATCACTCCTCCTTGGTATCCTTCGCAGCCGCTCCGGCATCCTCCTTGGTGTCGTCCAAGCCATCAGCGCGAATTTGCAGAATGTCCATCAGCACGTCCACCTCCTTCAGCCGAGCTTCTATGGCCCGCTGAAAAGAGTCTGTGACGCTCTGCTCTTCTCCAGCCATCAGCTCGTTGATGTGCTTGGTGCTTTCCGAGAGATTTGCAGAGTTCACCTCCTTTCCTTCTCCAGTCGCTTCTTGTTCGGTCTCGTCCTTGATTGGCGCAGTGAGCGACGGATCCTCAGACGCAGCCGCGAAGGGCTCATCAGGGGCGGCAAGAGGCTCGTTTCTCCTGTGCACAATCTCGCTCCGGGTGGCCAAACGAATGGCGTCCAATGTGGCGGCGAGCCGCAGGTACTCTGGAATGATGCCAAAATTGTTCGTGGCGTGGATGAGGGCTGCGAAGGCCCTTTGGCATGTATGTGAAAGCGGTCTTCTCGCTTTCGATTGTGTTGTTGAGGAGGGAGATTTCGACATTTTTCTTTGCGTTCTGGAGCTTCAGCTCGCTGATCTGCTCCACGGCTGCGCGGAGCAGCTGGGCCGTGGTCTGCTCGTCGACAGACATACTGGTATTGGTGGCTGTGGAAGGTTGATGATGGAAGGTTCGCTCGACTTGAGATGTTGAGTAGAAGGAGAGCTGGACGAGGTTTGAAAGATGAAGAGTTGGCGGCAAAGCGCATGGATTTGGGAGCAAACGCTGAAAGCAACCGCAGTGAGGCCACTGGACCGCATGTGACGATGCGAAAAGGAAAACGATTCGAATTGAGCAGACTGCCCTTACGGTGACGTCCGGGAAGGCATATGCTACGTTCACTGTGACTTTTACTCGGTTCATCTCCCAGACCATGTTCAGCATGCATGAAGTGTTCTTGAAAACACGACTTTCTATGCTGTCCCTTCTGCCGTCCTGAAACGAATGGCGTGGAGCTCTACATCGTGGTCACCTTCGCCTGAGGGAGTGACTTCCATCCCTTTTTCATGCCCTCTTGACTCCCTCCCATCTTCTCCCCATCCTCCTTAATAGGAGCAGGCCTCGGCTTCAATGCATCACTCTACCCCTTTCCTCCCATGGCGACTGTCTTGCTTTGACTCCTATCCAGTATCCCCCTGAGTCACCTCCTCCACGTCTTCTGCTTCGATTTGTTCCGCCCGCAGCTTCAAGGCTCGGATCAACTCCTCCGCCTTCGAATCCTGGGCCTCTCTCGCCAACAGCTCAATGCCATTCTCCCCTACCTCCGAAGTCTCGACGTGCCGGTTCTTCATCCCATCAACGAGCCCCTATAGACTCGCAGCGTCCGAATTCCGGAAAACTTCTACGTTGTAATTCACGTTCCGAAGGTCGATCGGCGCCGGAGCAGACTCCAGAATGGAGCTAGAATAGTCGTGCGCAAGCTCGGCCTTGTTCGCGAGCTCCAGGGATCCTTCTCTCTCTTGCAGCTCTAGTGGGCTAAGGTTCGGATTGACTGGAGTGTACTGGATGCTGTACAAAAAAGTTGTGCACATTGTCGAAGGCGGCTCGCTCTGCCTCGAGGGCCCCGATGATCGAGTAGATGTGGTAGGTTGTTGGGTTGCGCTCATTGCGCTGAGATTCTCTGCCGCTTCGCGAAGTAGGCTGGCGGTCGTCTGCTCGGATGCTTTGGTTGACATCTTGGTATCGGAGTGTTGATGACTGAAGAGTGGTGGACGGCTTCGGCGTTGTCGAGGTTTGTGTTTCGGGATTTTGTGTTGAGACGAAAAAAGAGAGGACAGACGAGCGCAGAAGATAAAGGGAGACTAGAACAAGTGGAACCTTTGTTAAATGTACGTGAATTCACTGGTGAATTGTCGCAGGTGAAATGCAGCAAGCAAATCTCGATCGATGGAGAAGGACACGGACTTACTAATGCATTAGCGTAACGAAGGTGAATGAAACCCGGTAAGCATCGAGCTTTCCCTTGGTGACCATTCGTTCTGCCTCCATCTCCGAGACTCTCCCTTGTGCGCCACTCGTATCGCCAGTATGCATCCTTGCCCAGCTGATCGTGAAGGGTAGAAGTGGCAGCATGATCCGACTGCTTCTTCAGGTGAGAGGGCCATGAGCAGCATGATTTCCAGAGTCGTCATTCGACTCGACGGATCCATCAAGCTCATGCATTTTACCTCTCAAACTCCTGCACCACAACGACGTATTCCATCCCATGCTACTCCTGCTCACCTTCCAAGGATCCCGTCCCGTCGCTATTGAGTCGCTCCGTCGGCTCCTGAGCTTCTTTCTCGCCGCCGCGCAGGATCCCATCATAACCACTCAAAACTGCATTCACCACAGAAGACTTCCCTGCCCCGGCAGGTCCGACGATCACCTGAACTTCAGGGTAGATTTCGAAAGCCAAGTCGTTGAGCCGCGTAGGAATCCGCATTTTAAGACCCCAACTTCTCCATGACTTCATCAAAGCGCTGCCCTGTATCGTCGTTGGATAGCTTCGCAATGTTCGCATTCGTCCTCTCGGTCTCTTCGACGTCCTGAGCGCGCAGCCTCAGAGCTCCGATCAGCTCCTCCTTGCTCCTAAAGTCATCTTCCTCCAGCAGCGATTTCCCCTCTTCCTTGCCCGCTTCTCTCGCAGCCTTCTTCTCCGCAGCGACACAGTCAACATACGCCGCAATATCGCCATTCTCCGCATTCGCAAGCTCATGATTCAAAAACATCTCCCTTCCCCGCAAATTCCACCGCCAACAGTGGGGAGTCCAGCATCGTATCGCCGAGTCTGTCCAGAAGTGTGCTTTTGGTAGCGAGCTGAGTCGACGTAGTCATGGTATGCTCCCATTCTTGGGCGCTCATGTTGTGTCTGATTATCGCTTCGTGAAGTGTGTTTGCTGATCGTTGGGATAGGGCGAGGGCGATTTTTTCGGCGCCGAGAGCTTCGGTGAGGAGGTCGTTTGCCGCTTCCAGCTGTGTGTTGTGTGCTCTGAGATTGTCGATTTGCGCCGCTGCTTCGCGGAGCAAGCCGGCTGTCGTTTGGTCGGATGAATGGTCTGCCATGGTCTCGGGTATCGCTCCTCGCTTGACTTGTTGGCAAAGAACGACTTGTGGGGAGGGCTGGTGTTTTGAGACAGATGAAGAAAATGAAATCTCATATGACAATGAAGTGAAGTGCGCCAAGGACTCCGTTTGTTGCATGCAGAGCGGAGCTTCACATGTCAACAAGCGAGTGAACAAACGACAAGTCGAGAGCCCCGCGGAGAATGAGATGAGAGACAGGAAGATTGAGGAAGGGAAAGGGGGCATATCTTCAATGTTGTTCCTTGCATTCTTTCCAAAAAGTACACATGTGCAAAGACGCTCAACTCCCTTCTTCTTCCCACGTCCTATGTGATCGCTCCTGTTTCTCTCCTCTCTCTGTACATCCCATGCTATTCTTCTTCTTACTCCTCTATACCTGAGGTCCAGCCTTAATAACCTCCTCGGTAGCTTCTGAGCTGTACTTCTTGAAGTTTTCGTTGAACAGCTCCGCGAGCTTGGTGACCTAGAAAACAGAGTCAGCGAATGTTTTTGACAGTCTGGGATGGGTGTAGACGGTACTTCTTCTTTAAAGTCTGCCGTTCCGGTCCAGCTCTTCTCGGGGTTAAGCAGCTCATCCGGCACATTCGGGCAGGACTTCGGAACCTGGAGGTTGAAAGTCGTGTACGTCTCGTACTCCGCTTTCGCCAGCTCACCACTGTGAACAGCATCCAAGATCGCCCTCGTGTACTTCAACGGACACCTCTTACCACCCGTCGCCGCACCAGCGCCAGTCCAGCCAGTGTTCAACAACCACGCATTCGTGTTGTGCTGCGACATCTTCTCAGCCAACATCTTCGCATACCTCATCGGGTGCAGTGCAAGGAAGGGCTGCGCGAAACACGACGAGAACGTCGCTTGAGGCTCGGTGACGCCCTGCTCTGTACCCGCCATCTTGGAAGTGTAACCGGAGATGAAGTGGAACATGGTCTGCGCGGAGTCAAGCTTTGAGATCGGCGGCAACACACCGCGGGCATCGCAGGTGAGGAGGACGATGTTGGTGGGGTGGGAGGTCGACAAGCAAGGGATCTTGGTGTTCTCAATGTACTCAATCGGGTAGGCGCAGCGGGTGTTCTCGGTGAGGGTAGTGTCATTGTAGTCGACGGTACGAGTCTCCGGGTCGAAAACGACGTTTTCGAGGATGGAGCCGAACTTGATGGCGTTGAAAATGTCGGGTTCCGTCTCGGCGGAGAGGCCGATGCACTTGGCGTAGCAGCCGCCTTCGATATTGAAGACGCCCTTGTCGGACCAGCAGTGCTCGTCGTCGCCGATCAAGGCGCGCTTGGGGTCGGCGGAAAGGGTCGTCTTACCGGTTCCCGAGAGGCCGAAGAAGACGGTGACGTCGCCGTTGGAGCCTTCATTGGCGGAGGAGTGGAGGGTGAGGACGTTATGCTTGACGGGCATCTCGTAGAAGAGGACTGTGAAGATACTGGGAAAGATAGTCAGCAAGTTGTGTCTTGTATCACATGTCATTCTCTTACCCTTTCTTCATCTCCCCAGCGTACTCAGTACCCAGGATAACCATCTCCTTCTCCTGGAAGTTGATGGACACTGATGTGTTCGAAGTCATTCCCGTGGTGTATCTGTTAGCCGGGAAAGCACCAGCGTTGTAAATGACATAATCCGGGTGAAAGTGCTCCAACTCTTTCCTCGACGGGCGAATCAACATGTTGTACATGAACAGAGCATGGTAAGCACGAGCGCAAACCACACGGACGTTGATGCGGTAGCGCTCGTCCCAGCCGGCGAAACCATCGATGACATAGATGCGGTTGCGGGTGTTGAGGTAGTCAAGGGCGCGCTCGCGGTTGATGTGCCAGACCTAGAAGCAGAAAGAGGTGTCAGCGATATTTCCCTCATTGTTCTTTTGGCATGTGACAATTGCAGGGATGGGTGAAGTCGAAGCCGAACGGACCCGATTGCGGGGCATCCGCGCGTGGGAATTGTGGGGTGCGAGCTCCGTCTCGGGTTCGGCTAATGCGAGGGGGAATGACGTTCCGCCCCGCTTTGCTTGCCCCGCCAAATCGCGTGAAGAAGAAACAATCCAGACTGCTCCATGTGAGAGCTGTTTCACCTCGGCGTGCCAGAAAATGGCCAAAGGAAGGAGTGTTGTGAAGGTAATGCAAGCCATACGTGAAGGCAGAGGGGCTTCTCTCATCTGCAATGGCAGAAAAGACTCACCTCGGGTGTCATGGGCTTGTTGACAGGTCCCCACCAAATGTCACTCTCGGAACCCTCCTCCTTCACAATACGCTTGTCCGAAGGTGAGCGTCCAGTCTTGGCTCCGGAGTATGCGGACAGAGCGCCGGTGGAGGTGATGGCGGAACCCGTTTCGTAGACCAATGCATCTTCGTAGAGGGCGGCGACGGAGGGGTTGGCGATCTGTGAGGGAGGGAGAGAAGTACGAGGTCAGCTGTGATTGTCTTTCACGAGGTATTTTTCAAGCCACTCGGCCTCGGCTGGGCTTACAATGGCGACACGGTCGTAATCAATGTGGGCGCGGTCGTGGAGCTCCTCCTCGAGCTCAGTGTGTTCTGCACGAGGTCTGGAAATATTGATCAGCTTGCTGTAACCAAAGCATTCAATACAGCAATGGGCTTGAACATACGCAACACCACCCGGGTGCAGGGCGGTCTTGTTGACGCGAGTCTGATCCGAAGTCATGGTGACGGTGGAGTGGAGATGTGTATTGCTGTGGTCTTGCTTTCTTTCTGACGGAGCTCTTTGTATTCAAGACGAAAGCTCTCGTGCAATATGATGTCGCTATTGAACAGTCTCAGAGAGGAGAGAAGAAGAAGAGAGGAAGTTGAACAATCAATCACGATATTCTCAAGAGCGGCAGACCGGTTGCTTAAGAACGCTCCAGGGACGGAATGCTTTCCCTCGGAAATGGGACTAGGAAATGCAAATGGGACTAGGAATCGTGTTGACTAAGAAGTGCTCGAGCGTCGTGATTGGTTGATTTTGTCTCATGGTAAGAACTGCTCGGGCACAGGTCCCGTCCGCGCCCGAACTTTGCGGAACGATTCGGGCGAACGTGGAACTGCCCGGTCTAGGCTTGAGCCGGGCTGTGCAATTGCATTGCCAGATAATTCACTCTTGTCTGTTGTCTACAATCTTCAATGTGTGGGCAATTGAATGCCTCTCATCTAGCAAGTGCTCGCCACAACGATCATCGCTAACAGCAACGAGGCGAGCATCGAAATCTCCAAAGAAACGTCGTCATTCCAGAGGCGGGGCAGCTTCAGCTTTCAGACGTCTTTGCAACACTCTCACGTTTCGATTATTCATAGTTCTAGCCTCCTTCGTGAGCCGCGCCAACCACGCGGCTGTGACGCTTGCGAGGGTAGAATTGTGTTCCCTGCTCGGCTTGGCAAACTGTTCGCTCGGCGGCAACAGTTCGGGTTGCAAAGCTCTTGGCTGTGTGAGAATTGATGCTCTCCTCTAGTGCATCCATTCACTTGCGAGGGACGGGAAGGTACTTTACTTTGTGTTACGAAGCCGGGTGTCCTCACCGTTGGAGTCACGGTACCTCTGCTCAAGTCCACTACAAGCTTCAGCTGACAATAGTACCTTCAAGCTCTCCCTCCAACGTCATCAATCGTTATAGCTGCATTCGTGCATTCGCGCATTCCGGCGATGAGGAAGTCAAATGTGAACGGCAACGCGGGTCTGGAGAAGAGTCTGGGGTCTCCAGCTTGCCTCCTTCCCGAAAAGAGGCTAATCCTGACCACATACTACTTCCCACACCAATCATGAGCCTCAGTCTCCGCAATAGCCGCATCCTGGAGTCTGCGTTCTCTCTCTACTGCGATGCGTGAGCCACCGCGGAATTGGTGTAAGTGACAGCATTCATCTCGTGACCTGTGTGACCATTCTTCCCTGAAGCTCACCGCCTCATCTTCAATCCCCTACGCCTCACCACCCTCACC
This sequence comes from Zymoseptoria brevis, assembly GCA_000983655.1. Taxonomy (NCBI): domain Eukaryota; kingdom Fungi; phylum Ascomycota; class Dothideomycetes; order Mycosphaerellales; family Mycosphaerellaceae; genus Zymoseptoria; species Zymoseptoria brevis. The sequence goes on along the minus strand of JYJE01004069.1, from coordinate 76,542 downwards.
CTCCCTTCGCTGGACTCCTCCCCTCCACCCCACCAATCCTCACAGCACCTCTAGCCGGCGTTCCCGGCGCGCTCGACATCGGCGTCCCTCCCTCTCCAATCATCTTAACTGGCACCTTAAAATCTGTCGCCCGTCCCTTCAACCAAATCTCATCCATAATCCTCTCCAATATCCCCGCCTCCAAGAACTCCTCATACTTTCTCCACAACTTCAATGCGGTCCTCGCGTCTTCAATACTGTCGTGTCCCTTTTCCTCGCTTTGCTGGATATCTTCGCCTAGAACCGTCCAGGCTAGGAATCGAAGGGAGAGTTTGCGGCGACCACGACTACCGAGGGAGAAGAGGTCTTGTGTATCGATGACCTGCGCTTCCGGAACGTGGATATTTATGATGCGGAAGTCCGAGGATAAGCCGTGCCCGATGAAAACAGCGCCGAGGTTCAAAAGAACCCAGAGTTTCTTGTAAACCTCTTTCAAACACACCAGTTCGAACCTCGACTGCCCGGGCGTGAGATCACCCGCGTGCAAGCCCGAGTAGCGGGTGAGGTAGTCGTCAATCGGGTCCTCGATGGAAATGTAGTCGTCGATGAACGGCAATTCTGCATCCTCGCCTGCACCCCTAAGGACAGAGACGCGGGCGAGAGCGCTACGAGCGGGACGCGTCATGCGCCGGGAACCCGTAGCATCGACGTCGATTTCTTCGCGGAGGAGGCGGACGAATTCGGCGTCGATGGCGACGTGGGTTGTGGAGGGGTCGGTGAGCGGGGTGGAAGGGTCGAGGGGGCGGCAGGTGAGGGCGGGTTGGGTCGGGCTGCGGTAGAGGACTGCGGGGACGATGGAGGTTTTCCAGCTGGAGTCGAGAGAGTGGGAGTTGGTTTTGGCTTGGTAGGTTATCACCGAGGGAAGTTTCCATTGAGGGTTGAAGTGGAGGGCTTCATCTGGGGGGAGCTTGGAGACGAGGAAGTCGTTGAAGAGGTGCCAGTTGGATTTTTGAGTGGGGTCCGGGTCGGCGAGGCCGACGTCGATGGTGGCGACGAGATGAGATTTTTCGTTGTCGCTGGTTTTCACGTCGGCTACGATGCCGACGAGTTCGTAGACGGTGATGTTGAATTGGCCTCGTTGAAGGTGGAGTTGCAGGTCTTGTCCTTCGTAGCAGAAGAAGCGTCCGTTGTTGACGATGACGCCAATTTCTCGTGGGAGAAAGCCTGGAGTTCCCCAAAGCTGGCGTGAGTCCGGTGTTGTTATGGCGGCGTTCAACATCAAGACTGCGGGAAGGCAGTGGATCGCTCGATGTGAGACCATGCCTTTGTAGCCATTGCAGCGCAGACACCAACCCCTGTGTTGGCTGTGCCGTTCAATTGACCCCTTCAATATCTGGGAGAAGTACTGGCGAATGTTGCGATGCTTCGGCTTTGGTGGGTAGTACAAATCGTGACTGTACCACACCTTATCCATGCGGCTCTCGTAGCTGCAATGTGCGCATTGAGTGAAGTCCAGCCCGATGGTGCCGAACGCAAGATGGAAGTGATCCAAAGAGGGTGCGACCCATTTGAAGTTGTCCTCCATGCGCTGCATCAGAAAGCGATTCAAATTCTGCATCATCGTGGTGAGTGGGGTGTTTGTGGAGACCTCTTCGAGCACATTTTGTGCGGCAGCATCAGGCTGTCTGCTGAGTGTTCGGAGAAAGTTGGTCGCTTGACAATTTGGCCCTCTTGCTTTCTCCAACATGTCAATGAGGAACCCAAGCTCGCAAAAGAGGCAATTCTCCAGCCTGCAATCTTTCGCAGTATGCTGAAGGGATAGATTCCTCGCCACGGCTGTGAAGCGAAAGATTTGTAGCAATGAATTCGCGTAGGAGTTGACAATGTGAGTCTCCAGTCCGGCATACTTGGTCTTGTTGTAGTATCGGAAGTCAAAATCTTCCACACCGAACTTGCTGTATTTGATCTCAACAATGCGGTAGAGAAACTTGACGTCCGAAGCAGCTGCTCCGTCCAGTTTGAGATTGTCCAGTGCCTTGAAGATGTCTTCGCTCATTCGTCGGTCAGGCTTGTCAGCCGCATCTTCAGGGCGAGGCTTTTCGCTGAGGAATTTTGGTGCTGCAAGCGGGTCTGCCAGCTTCTGCTGAGCTCTTGGATCGGCGGCCTCATTCCGACGAGTCTTCCTCGGATTTGGCCCAACTCTACCATAGTCGAATGTGCGGAACGTGCTCTCGAGCGGATCTGGTCGGGCAGCGGGCATGCCGACCTGGTGAAGTAGACTGTTTGGCCATCCAGAAAGCAGGGCCTCGCGGTAGTAAGGCATCCCGATCATGTTGAGAGGTACGTCATTAGACCAGTCTAGATGTTTTGATGTTCCGCTCGCGTCTGCAAACTCTGTAGGTCTGCTATACTCGGTGAACTGCAGCTTTGATGGTGATCCCCACAAAACCAAATCAGAGTTGCTATCCGCCAATGCAAATCCTTTTCCAGAAGGCATGAGCTCCAGACCCGCGAATTGGACATCGAAGGAGTTGACGTATCGCATCGAGGGCATGTCTGGGTTTTGTATGTCGATTGAATGTATGAGTCCAGATTGCGATACAACGATGCATGTCGAGGTCAGCTTTGGATGCAGCCGAACGTACGCCGCACCGGACTGAAATGGAACTGGAGGAGCCGGCTTTTGAGCTTTCAAGTCAAAGACTCGCACCAATCTCTCCAATGCAAGACCTTGATACTGCATCTGCGCCCATCCACAAGTTAAAAGGTAATCTCCTCTCGCATCCATGTCGTTGACAGTGCCCGCATATGCCTTCCAACTGTGGACAGATGACAGTGTCTTCGGATCCAGAAGATGAATAGACCCATCGTGAGATGCAGCGCATATGTGCTGACTGGCATACTTCATCAAGGTATAAGGGATTGGATTCGTCGGCGTGATCGTCTCCGTGACAATACCCTTCTCAACATCGATGCGGTACATGTCTGACTGACATCCAGCAACCACGAGGTCGTCCGCATCTCGACTGGTGAAGCTCATGCATCGCAGGTCGGTCATACCAGCATGCGAAATGTGCCATTGCGCAAGTCCTCGGCGCGAGGACATATGGATGCTTTTCGAGGACACTGTGATCACACCTTTGTCGCAGAAGAGAAATTGTTTGATCGGAGCATTTCCTGGAGCACCTCGGGGAGCACTGCTGACATGTCCTCGATATGATGTGTACTTCTGCAACTCCGTGCCGTAGTAAGAGGTCACTTTGCCCTGATTGTAGATCAGCACAAGCTCGACGCCCTCAGCGTGCGTCGCTGGAGCGAAATACGCGATGCTTTCGACTCACATGCTCGTTTCCAGCCCACAACAATTCCTGCAATGGGTCGAAAGCAAACGCGCTGAGGTGAGATGGCGGAGCATTGTGGACCGGGCTCGAGAGTCCTATCCGGGTGGCCTCATTCCAGTCGGCCTCCATCGCGTCAATTGATCTGCTCCTCTACCCGGCCACATCTCCGAATGGATCAATACATCAACAAGTGCGGTAAACGCCCAAGGTTGGCTGTGAAGCGGCTGTACTTCGAGGATGAGGTCAGGCAAGGCCTATTTGTGTTTAAACTTGGCGCCGGCGCGGTCGCTTCGGCCCGTCCGGCAGCATGAATGAACGTCTCGGAGCCGGCTCGCTCTCCCTTCTCCCATCATCTGCCAACTTTTTCATCTCAACCAATCTCTTTGCGAACGTTATCCAGCGAGCTTTAAGGCTACGATGATGCTTGATGCGATTATGCTATGCGGCTTGCGGTTCCTCTCCCAAGTATGCCATCTTCGACGAGGAGGTTTGCTCATGACTAGCAAGCGGCTCAGGATCATGATCCTGCACAACCCGATTCACGAAATCACCACGCGGCCACGACATACGCGAAGGTTCGGCGCTTAATTCAGGCTCTTTATCTGGTCCCCTTTGTGGCAACCAGTATGTACTACCAGCCGCTTCCATGGTGTGTTTCAGGATGCATTTTTCCGCCTCCAGTGAAAATGTCGTCTTTACGACTGGCTTTCTGTGAGATTCGGCGGGGACCAGAGACAATGTTGCGACGTGAGGATACTATTTCACAATTAATTCTGGCATTAATATCTTGCTTGCGTGACTTGAGCCCTTATCGCATTCCAGTGCTACGAATCCTTTGACCGGCGAGGACCAACGCGCATGGCTTGGCGCCACTACCGAGATGCGGGAGTGGACCTGCCTCCACAGAGCAAGTTTGTTTGCGCATCCTTTGATAAATGACTCGCCTTACCTCATTTGCCTCATTCTTTGCTCGCAGCACCATCTGACCTACCAGGAAATGCTCCTCTCACTCCAACCTCACCTGCGGTCGACATGACGCGCAGAGCTCTTTGGCAGATATGTCTGGGCATTGCGATCATCTGCAGTGCCACGATTGCACTGCTGTTCTGGACGGACGTGCCGCTCAAGGCTATCGGATTTCCTGGAAAACAACACGATGACGAAAAGAAAACTCCGACTTCAAAATACTATCCATTCAGAACGTATTCAGCATTCGGCACATTGATCAACGACACCATCTCGAAATCTGCCACGCGAGAGGAGCTTTGCGAGCATTTTCCGAAGGCGTTGCTCCGCGACATTCAGCCAGTCTTAAAGGTTGGCCATGGAGTCGTCCAGACTCGCGCGCGGAATTCTCTCAACAGTTGCTCTGCTTGCATTGACGACCTGCTGATATTCTCCGACTTCGACGAAGAGCTGGAAGGACGGCCAATCATCAACGTCATTTCAGATCTTCCCGCCGAGCATCAGGAACAAGAACAGCTCATTCCATGGAAAGCTATGAATGGCCTTCCAGTGAATGGCTCTATCATGGACCCGGATATCACCGGCAGGCAAGGGTGGGAGCTGGACAAGTTCAAGTTCTTGCTAAGTATCAGCCGCGCATGGCGCATGCGGCCGGAGAAGAGGTGGTACGTCTTCTACGAAGGAGACACATTCGTCGTCTGGGACAACGTTTTCCGATGGCTGGCGAACTTCGACCCAGACACACCGCAATATTTTGGAAGCCCATCTCCAGGACGCGAGGACAAGGGTGAGCGGGTATGGTTTGCAAATGGCGGGCCAGGCTACATCATTAGCCGAGCAGCCATGAGGAGACTCGTGAAGAATGACTTCGACAAGACGACCGGCGAGTATTTGGGAAGCAAATTTACCGAGAGTCATTGGGGAGATGTGCTTACAGACTGCTGCGGAGACTCCGTACTCGGCTGGGCGCTTTGGCAAGAGCAAGTCAGGATTAGTGGCGTGTGGCCGTCCATGAACCCACATCCGCTCCACGGAGTCCCTTTCTCAGACCAGCACTGGTGCCAGCCCGTGATGAGCATGCACAAAGTGCACGAGAAAGATATGGTGGACTTGTGGCGGTGGGAATGGGCACATCGCGACTTCAAGGCATGCATGATAACCAATCCAAGTGATTCATTCCAGCTAACAAGATCTCACAGCGCCCTTTCCTATATCGTGATCTCGCATTATCCTACCTCAACCTCACCGCCACGCAACGTCGGAATGACTGGGACAACGCCGCCTGGGATGGCTTCGACGCACCCGGCGGTGCACCACATCTCTCTGCCGACTCTTGCGAATCAGCATGTAACAGTCATGGAGGCTGCTTTCAGTGGACTTATCACCGTCGGCATTGCACTTTCGTACGATCGTTCCGCCTCGGAGATGCAAAGGAGCCGACCACGCCGGAACAGGAGACAGATGCTACATGGACAGCCAAAGACGAGCAATTCATCGCCGGATGGGACACCAAGTCTATTGCGAAGTGGGCAGACGAGCGACCGTGCAAGGAGATTCAGTGGCTGAGGCCTAGTACCTCGAGGATTATATGACGAGCCGAGCTATGCCATTTGTGATGGTCGAAACCCTGAACATGATCTCCAGCACTCGAATATTTGCTTCGAGAAATCGACGCAACGATGGCCCCGGCCTGCTTATCTGGTCAGGGCCGCGAGGCATTTCTCTTCGAATTGCGGAACGACATGGTAAATTGGCCGCCTCACGCGTCGCAATTCATTCCCTCATTTGAGGCGTCTCGCGGGGCGGCCGTGGACATTCCCGCTAGCCGTTGGTTTCAGGCGCGAGAACATGTCGAGTACAACCACCAGCCGATGCACAACTTTCTTCTCAAACTCGACGTGTCCATGAACCTTGATGACCTGCCGGTATGCCGACGATCAGCTTTTCCATGCACTCGAGAATGTTGTTATACCAGATATCCTCGCCTGAGCGTTGGACCTTCATGGCCCGCAGGGAGGGTGCAATGGGCATGAGGCATGTATTGTCCGCCGCTCCTCACCTTCCAGCTCTTGGCTTCCAAGAACCATCAGACAACAGCACGTTGACTACCGCCCACCGCCCATCCCATCGCACACCCACCTATTACAACGGTGCAGTGCCGGCACGCTCTCACCTGGCGACAATGCGCCCCACCATCGCCGTCGGGCTCTTCATCCTCTCAGAACTTTTGCCATCCGCCCTGGGCAAATGTCTCACAATGTGCGTCGGTCCAAAGCGCCCTTCGAGAGCCCAAGCGAAGCCATTCCCGCTCCCACCACAGCTGCGAGTATTGCTACAACACAACAGTAAGATCCTGGAACCGGCCCGAGAAGTCTTCATTCGTCTTCACCATCAATAATTTTGACTCGAGCCTAGCCCCAAGGAGATCGCATCTACGGCTATCACCACAACAAGCACAGGAAATGTATCTGTCAGCCTTATGACGCCACGCAACATGATACTTGGCCATATGGACATATTTGCGAGTATCCGTGCTTGCTGTCGCCGAGAGCGGTGAGGGGAGGAAACCGGTTGGTCGCACTGGGTGGGCTTCTTGGGACAGTTTTCGGAGAGGAGGAGTCTGGGTGGGTGGAAGCACACGGACGAGGTCAAGGCCAGAAAATCGATCAGACGCCAGGAACTCGGGAGGAGGCGGTTTTCTCGAATCCTCGATCTTGCGGTCCGCTGAGGCACACCGCATTGAAAAACACCACCAAGGCAAAAGATGGCCTTGAATCGGAACCCTGATTTTTGTACGCTCGACATTTGTGCATACAAGAATTCAATGCGCGATTCAGCTGACGGATGAGAGCATCGTTTCCGTTCAGGGTCGAGTTGCGATTGGATCACCCCGACTCCGCAGGAGGTCTGCGAATTCCCTGCCCTTCGCGAGCCAGTATGTTGGAGAGACCGCCTCGAGCGCCGGTCGACACCAGCATGACCGCTCTCAAAGCCCGCGCTGCCTCTACGATCCTAGAGACTTGTTCCTTTCGCTGGACTTGCTGATCCGGAGGGATGTCGTAAGCAAGGTGGACATGGGCTTGTTTGCTCCCAGGGCGATCGGCTGAGTATGACGGACGGAAAAAAAATTGGTGGATGGAGAGCTTGATGAATTGCATGCCGTTCGGATGAAATCTCCCTTGATGGCTATTAGTCTCCATGTCACGGCGAACGTTGGGTAAGTGTTGCGAATGGAGAAAGTCGAGCTCTCACTGCAACCCGCCGGCATCCACGAACGAATCTCAAACCGGCCAAAAAGCACATTCGACTATCAGCAAGCGACTCGACCAACAACCCGTCAACATGAACTTTTTCGTCTTGGTCTCCACGCTGCTACTTGCGCTTCGCGCTTCCGCAGCGCCAATACCCGTCAAGGCACCGGATGCCTCTCTTCCACCCGACCCGGACTGCGATCTCGCCAATAATTGCGGTGATCGCGCTTGATACTACCACTCCGCATATTCGGTCCCGGATCCGGATCCGTGCCAATGCGGCGCGCTGAACGGCAACGATGGAAGCGACAAGAAGGGATGCAAAGCTCCTTGCAAGAATCTTTGATGTGATAGGTGGCAGCAGGCTTCGAGGAAGAACAGAGCATGGGAGGGAGGATTCGCATGCTCCTCGGAAGGAGGATGGAAGGGCGGACGGGACGACAATCATCACCGCTGCTTGATCTGGGCTTGCCGGCGTAGGCTTTGGGTTGACTCTTGAATTTTTCAGCTTGGTTCGGGACATGAATCGAGATGGTGGAGGAGAATCTCCAAGCGTGCCTGAAATCATCGTTAGCTATACACACGTCGCAAGACATGAATCGAGATGGTGGAGGAGAATCTCCAAGCGTGCCTGAAATCATCGTTAGTTATACACACGTCGCAAGATGCAAACTCGGAACCCTCTCGCTGCCAACTGTATGTACAGCGCCCTCAGATCGTGCTTTCGTCTCCGCACTTGTGCATCGCTCCACTCCACCTATAAACCAGAGGCGAGGGCGATGGACAGGAATCTTCCAAGCATGTCTAAAATTTCTGTTAGCTGAGTCGCAAGTGTCCTACCTTCGTCTCCTCACAGCCCAGCACCCACCTCTCGCACCAACCCCTCACCTTTCCGACATCAACATCGTCGTCTTCCAGACTCAACATACATCCAGACCTTTCAAGCACCGCCCTGAAAAGTGGACCGATCAAAAGCATTTCATAAAAATAAAACTAGGAATCTATCTCCAGAGAGCGGACAAAAAGCTAACAATACCCCTCACTCAACAGATTCCAAAAATCCGCTCCTACAAAACGCCAGAGAACAAAAAAGGGGTATCCTCCATTCCATCTCATCAATCACCTCATCGTCCCTCATTCCTCCTCCTATCCTGACTCCTCCGTTCCTGACTCCTCCCCTCACTAACCCCACTATGACTACTCTCCACCCGCGCAAGATACGCCGCGCTCGTGAAATCCCGACTCTGCTCAAACGAATTCCTCGTGCGGTCCATACTACTCCGCAAGCGATCGAAACTCGGTCGTTGCGGTCTTCGGAATTCATATTCTGCTTGCTGCGTGCCTTGACCTGGGTTTTCGTAGTCGTCGCGCGTGATGATCGGGCTGTTGGGGGCGGTTTCGAAGGCGCCGGCTGGAGCTTGAGGGGAGGGACGGGAGAAGTTCGTGGATGGCTGTTGCTGTGAGGTGGTGGTGTTGGAAGGAGGCTGGACGGTTTGCGAGTAGACGGGTGGGAAGGCGCGGTCGAGGGAGGAGTTGCGGCCGTGGCCGGTGTAGTCTGTGCCGTCGGAGCCGTTTTGGGAGCGAGGGTTGCGGGTGGCGGCGGTGGCGGCGATGGAAGGTGGGTAGATGGGTCGCATGTCTTCGTCGAAGGTGTTGCGTCCGGATGGATCGTTGGTGTTCTTTCGCTCTTTCATGCCCGGATGGGAGGAGTCGGAGGAGGAAGCCGTATCGTTGACGAACTTGTTGGCGTTGGCGAAGGCTGCCGGAGAAGTGGTGTTGGCATCAATGTCTTTGAGATAGTCAAATTTTCCTTGCCGGACTTGTTCGCGGATGATGTCGATGTCGTACGGGTGGTACATTTTCTGGTAGGCTTTGGCGGCGAAGCGCGGAAGGAGGCAGACAATGATGGTAAGGAGACACACTGCCCAGAAGGAGAGTGCGCCGTAAACTTCGCTCGCGCTGTGGTAGAATGTGAAGCCGGCGGTGAAGGATGTGTACACACCGGTCCAGAACCAGATGAGGAGGATGGAGATGGCGGTGATGAGACACATGAACCAATCCCAGCGAAGGGTGTTCATGAGGATGTAGACATTGACGACAACGACAATGGGATTGACGATGTAGACTCCCAGTCGTTTGTAGTCATTGACGTTGCGTCCGGATTCGGTGTTGAAAGTCGCCAGGTGGAATTCGAGGTAGGTGAAGAAGAAACAGATGACAGATTGGTAAAGACCGTCGATCATGTAAATCCAGAATTTGGTCTGTGTCCATTCTTTCTGTTCGATGCCTCGGCGGTAGAGTTGAGGAACGGCGAGGGAGACCTTGTCGTCGACGTCTTGATCGAGAATGCCCTGGAAGATGACCGGCAGGGACGTGAAGGCCAAGTTGAATAGCAGAATGTATGTGTAGTCGAAGGCGTATGAGCCGTCGAAGTTGGCGAAGATCTGGTACCAGAAGAGGGCAAACACCCAAATGATGTTCTGCAGTCATATTAGCATGTCGTCGGAGAAGATGAACGGGTTGCAGCATACCTTGTAGAAGAAATTGGCGACACACTCTCCCATTCTCTTGTAGTCCCATCGTCCGTGGACCAGCAACAACCGTGTCAAGTATCGGAACTGGCCAATAGCGTAGTCCGAACTCATCACAGCCTGTCGTCCTTCTTCACCGGCAATACCCACGCCGACATCTGCCTCTTGAATCATGGCCACATCGTTGGCACCATCACCAATTGACAATGTCATGACCTCGAGCGTGCGCTTGACGAGGTTCACCACGGCAGCCTTCTGCGATGGACTAACACGACAGCAAAGCACCGACCTGCACTCTTTGCACAGCAGCAGGAATTTCTGTCGAAGATCATCATGAAGCACAACCTTGAGCGTGTCTCCATCAATGACAAGCGCGTGAGTGGGTGCAGGAGGTTCGTGGTTCTTCTTCGCTGCTTTGAGTTCTGCATCCGAGCCGGTCTTGCCAAAGACCTCGAGATGTTTATCTAGCTCGATTTCTGCCGCACGATGATCGTCGTCGTCGACTTTCAGCACGATCAAGTCCATGTCGTTATCCAGCAGGTTGCAGGAGAAACCGATGTTGATGGCAGTCTCGACCTTGTCACCTGTCAGTACCCACAACTTGATACCGGCTTGCGCGAGCAAAGCTATGGCATCTGGCACGCCGTCTTGTAATCTGTCCTCGATGGCAGTGCCTCCAATCAGAGTCAACTCCCGCTCGATGCGATCGGCGACCTCTTCGAGCTTGTCTTCACGGTCTTGCACCGCGGCAGCCGCGAGCTCGTGGTCAACATTCCACCTCTGGTACTCTTCCTCGCCCAGCTCTCTTTGCGCGATACACAGCGTGCGAAGTCCTTCTCTGGCGAACATCTCAAGATGTTCAGCGGTCGTTTTTCGCAACTCCGCTTGCTCACCCTTCCGCAGACGAGAGTAGATGATACTATCAGCACCCTTGCAGTACAGCATGATTTTGCCATCCGGCATGCGAAGGATGGAACTCATCCGTTTTCTCGTCGAGTTGAATTCGAGCGTGTTGAGGACGGTATATTCGCGCTCCTCGCCGAGGTAGTTGACGATGATGCCATCGTTCGAACGTCCGATAACGGTGAAGCCGACATCTCTGGCGGTCGCGACGAGTGCTGCCTCATCAGGACTCTGTGCTTTGAACTCGATCCGGGGTGGGTCGCCTGGTGTCCTTTCTGTGATGACGCTGTGGCATAATGCGAGAGCAAGCATGAACTGTTCCGTCGCCGCCTTCTGCTCTGCACCACTTTCACCATCCAGATCCGCCACAAACTGCGGCGAGACGAATGTGAGATCGTCGTCGCGGAGGTAAGGGTTGTCATGGATCTTGCGAATACGCTCCAACATGACTACACGATCCTGTGCGATCTGCAGCTTTGCTTTGGCGCCTTCTTCCTCAACATTGATACCCATACGCTTCTGCATACCGGCCAATGCCTCGGTGTACGCCTCTCCATATGGATGTCCATTGATCGTGCACTTCTTGTACTCCATGACGTTCTGTGTAAGGGTGCCCGTCTTGTCGGAGAAAATGTACTCAATCTGTCCCAGATCGTCGGAAATGTTCCACGACTTGGGCGTACACGGGTAGTCCAGCTTCTCGTAGTACATGTACGTGTCGGAATAGATGAAAAAGGCCTGCGTGCTACGCACGATTTCGAGCGAGATGTAGAGGGAGATTGGCACCAAGTTCTGGAACAAAATGATCGCCGCCCAGAATGTGATGAAGCCATTGAGCCCAGCGGTAGAGCCGTAAGAGCCAAAGTCGAAATAATCCAGCGATTCGCCTCCCTTTCCCCAGTAGTAGCCGTTGACCACGCCAGCAACCAGACACATGACGAAGAGGATGATGAAGTTGTACAGCACGTTCCAGTTCAGATCACGCATGATCTTTGGTCGTTTCGAAGGGGTAATTCCAGAATTCAGCATGATTTTGGTGTCCTCACCAGTGAAGGCGACCACGCCCAATACCCATCCGGTGTTGCGAACCGTGCATCCACGGAGGAGCAAGTTGTTGATGCCCACAGGCTCGGCCATCTCTTTTGGAGGAGCCGATGAGTCCTTCGCATCGTACTGGTTCCAGCGCACCACACCGGAGTAGGCGTAGAGGTTAGCATGAGGTGGCTCGCTTTCGATGACAAAGTCGGCCTGCTCGCAGTCCCTAGCTCGCTTGATCTGTCGGCCGGAGTACAGGGCAGTTCGGACCTTCAGATTAGTCTCTCCATCCAAGTTCTTCGTTTCGATGTAGCAGGCGCCGTCGCTATCGCTAGTGGCGAGAACGATGATATCTGCAGGAATCTCCTCGTCGTTGTAAAGACGGACAAAGTCACCCACGCGTACATCCTTCCAGAATTCTTTTTTGAACCGAGCCGTCTCTGCCCGCTCCTTGTTTGGGTTGATCAGGCTGCCGTAATTTCTCTTGGGTACTGGAAGCTGAACGAGTTTGCCGTCCGCGTCCTGCTTGGGAACATGCAATGTGTCTGGCTGGTGTCCATGATCTCCGTCTCGGAAGAATCCCTCCACTGGTTTATCGTATGTCTCCTTGTTTCGGTGTCCCGGAGACGGCACGGGCGTCAGCTCCACATCCCCATCTCGGTACTCGTGCGTGCGCTCCTCTTCATCCAGACGAGTGGTGAGCGTGCTCATCCGGCGATCGTTCTGCTCCTCCGTCTCTGCGTCCAATTTGGGTTCCTTACATGCCTGGCCTTCTTTCTTTCCCTTCATCGCATTCTTGCGACTTTTCCAGAACCTCCACGATGAGATGATACCTCTTGTGGTGGCCTTCTTGAACCGTCGCCACCAGCCAATCTTCTCATCCGAGACGTTGACATTGTTCCAGTGCACCAATCGATGGACGGGCGCATTATTCAGCTCGTTATCCAGAACAGTTCGCCGCCAATCTTCTACAGCGTCTTTGATCGCAGTGATGGTGAGAATGACAATAATGGGTACGGCGGACAGGCCAGGATTTACAACTCCGAAAATGGAAAAGATCTAGAAAATCGAGTCTGTCAGCGATATCCCTGTATGACCGAAATTGCGATACATACACCGAGGACGACGATGAAGATAAAGTAGACATTGGCAATGTTGTGGAGCTGGAACCACAAGTTCTTGGGGAGGAAACTGATGGCTGTATACTTGGCGGTTCTGATCTTGTTCCTCTTGAATGTCTGTAGAGGTGCTCCGTGTTCATCTCGTGCGGACTCGGGTAATGGCTGATTAACATATATCGTCCGTTGTGTTTGGCCTTCTGGTGGCTTGCCCTCCGCAATGTCTTCCGCCTCGGGCGTGGCGGTGTCCTTGGATTGCCTGCTGAGACTCAATCGCGCGGCGTGCCGGTTAAAGATGGATCTTCTCTTGATTGTGCCCTTTCGCCCGGGTTTCCGTACGGTGGCCCATCTCATGCGATTGAGAGGTTGACTCTGCTCGGCGCCCGCGGGGGTCGACGAGGGCGGCGCGTCATCATCGTATGTAATGGCCATTGCTGCCCTGGAGAGGTGTCGTGAGCCTCGGAGTGGCCGGTCGCTGCGACGGAGGAGGACGTCGCGGATTGAACATGCGGCGCGCGACGGCTGAGGGCTATCTCGTGGGGCTGCGCATGAGGAGGAATGGGGGTCCGGCGGAATTTGGGAAGGCGGCGGGTGAGGGACGTGTGTGTCTATTGATCGACGCGACCGTGCAGTGTCTGTCGGCGGGGCAGACAGTGGACGGTGAGGTGAGGACGGAGGTGAAACGAGTGGATGTCGAAGATTATGTCACACGGTTGCAGGGAGGCGGAGGTTCGGAGGTTGGAAGTTCTTTTTCGCCCCGTTGTCGTTGACACTTGTGAGAGAGAGGGGACCAACAACCTAAGCGGACGCCCCGGAGGTTTGACTTTACCGAACTCTGGCGTTGCGCGCGCGGAGATAACCCCCTTGTGCCAATCCGTGCATTCGGGTCTTGGTATTTTTGTGCAAGGAGGATTGGATGGACAATGGTTTAAAATGGGTTTGTATATGCGTTGATGTTTTGTTCGTAAAGGAAGACTTGTCCTCTTTCCCACGTGCAACAGGAGAAGCGTGAAACGAGGCTGTGAGGCATCGGAGGAATCGCCGCTGAACAAACATCCGCCTCGAAGGATCCATCCTTGAAAGAGGACGGGATGAGCTGACAACGCAGGATTTCTATATTGGTCGTAATGACTATGAACAGTTGGCCATTCCTCTATGACCAAGCCGACCATCCTGCAAAAAGTATTGACCGCCATCTGCCTGCACTTGTTCGAACAGATCTTCGTCTTCTCCGCTGGCAGACCGACCTCCTACACGGATAATGCTACCCGTTCATTCCGAGGGCACTAGAGGTATCTTCAGGGCATGACGGCGTTGCTTGTCGTCGTATCTGCAGCGGCAGAAATGCATGACCAAGACCGGACCGCTCGTACATCCATCTCCGATATAGATGCGTGCTCCACTCGCTGATGGGCCGATGGGATTTGGTGGTCGACTTCGCCGTCAGACGTGCAGTAGATTCGGTCTGTCCTCCATCGCCGTGTGATTGTTAAGCAGAAACAGCATCCCGTCAGGAGGAAGAGGTGGAGCAAGTGAGTTTGGTGCGTGAAGCGTGAACTTTGGTGGCAGACGCGGATATTAGTGCGAGCTGGATGCGTGAGTTTTGGTGACAGACGCTCACGCATCAGGCTTAGCGTCCACGCATCTCACGCTGGTGGAGTTGCGTAAGCTTTGGTGATTAACGGATCTGACGCATCAGGCTTAGCGCTGACGCATCGGGCTTAGAGTCTACGCATATGGATTAGCTTCCCCGTCCCCGCTCGGCCCACGCCGCAACTTCCATGGAGCGACGGCTTCTCTTGATCTTCGGCCCGCCCGACGCGTCCACCCAGGCCGAACCATCACGTCGCGTGTGACAGCTATCCGTGCTTCACTCCATCCATTGTTTCTCATGGCGCCGCCCAAAGCCGCTGATGGCAGCAACCGGACCATTACGAGCTTCTTCAAGAAATTCATTCCTCCTCAGAGCAGCATCCTCGAGGAAGAAATCGTGGTCGCGTCACGACCGCCATCTGCTGCTGCCTTCAACAGCCCACGTCGAGCTTCACAGCTGTCAAAGGACTCACCGAAGACATGGAAAATTGCTACCCCCAAGAAGCGAAGTCCCGGACGGCCTCGGAAGAGTCCAATGCCAACCTCGCCATTGTCCAGCTCGGTATCCGCGGTCACACTACCATCCCGCGAACGTGGTCGACCCAGGAAATCATCTCCCACATCTGCAAAGTCAAAAAGCTCTTCAACGTCAGTCACGCCGACAAAGTCCACCTCGCGCTTCGATGTCAATCCAATGAATGGTGAAGCGGAGGTCACTCCTACGCCAGACTCGCCATTTCGTAAATCGATCAGCCCAACGCAAAGAGTCCTGCTCGGCAGTTCAAAGAGGAAATCGCCAGATGCAATGGCTGCACCACCTTTACCATCGCAGCCGGTGTTCATTCGACCAGGGGCTCCGAAGCCAGCTGGACCTCCCTCGTCGAGCTCCACGCTTTCCAGTGTGCCGTTGAGCTCACAGCCTTCCTCCCACCCGATCAGCACAGCCAGCTCCAGCAAGAGAGTGACAAAAGGAGGACTCAAAGGTGTGACGAATTCAGACTCGGATACGGACGATAGCAGTGGAGAGGATATACCAGATATCATGGAGTTGATCTCTAACAAGAGAGTGAAGCTGTCTCCACCTGTTGAGGCGAAGAAGACACCGACGCTACTCGGCAGACAGACCACGAGACTATCGAATGGATCAAGACAAAGCTCGCTAAGCACAGTGCTACAATCTCCTCCTCGGAAGGTCTACCGGAATAGCTTGAAGAGTTTGGTGGCACAGAAAGAGAAGCAGAATATGTCGGAGGCCATGATTGCCAGTATGGAGATGGAGCTGGACGAGTCGGTGCAGAGGGAGGAGATGAGCAGATCACGGCAACTTGCGGATACTGGAAGTAGTGCACTCCTGGCAGCAGCTGGGAGCGATGATGAGGACCAGGAGAGAGTTCGTCTGGCTTTGGCGAGAACGGAGGCACTGCAGAATGCCGACCAGTATCACTTCTTCCTGGACGACAGACCGAGAGAAGGTGGGAAACCCTTTCCAGTGGCCGACCTCCCGGATGCGCCATGGAGTAGCATCTTTCGAGACGAAAACTCCCGCGCCCAGGCTTGCATCACCGGATTTGCGGCCGAATTGGCCGGGAGATACGGCATGCCGTGGGGAGTCACCTCGTGGTTCGCAGATCAGCTTGTGCACGAGCCCAACGAGCAACTCCGCGACTCCTACGTCGACATTATACGTGCCGCGAGCAAGTTCAGCCATAGTAGGGTGATAGGAAACATAGGCTCACCTGCCTGGGTGTACCACACACCGATCATTCCGAGGGAAAACGAGGGCAAGCAGTCTAAGATCTTAAAGGGTCTACCTTTCGGGCTAGAACATAGCCTTCGAGCTCTGGCATTCTGTGCGCCCGCTGATGATAGCTTTCCCAGTATAGCACCATCGGCGACATGCAACGCGATCTCACAACTGGCTCTGCTCAACATCGACGAGCTCGTCAAGCAGGATGCCAAGATTCAAGGCCTGATAGCGAATGCCATCCATGTCATGCTCGAGGCACAGTCCGCTGCCAACTTCGACGAGCTGGTCGCATCAACACTGCAAACGTTCTTCGACCGCAGCTCGTGGATTATGGGCGACTGTGAGGCCTGGGCTTCCCTTTCGCCCCTCCACCGCTACCAGGCAATCGCCTCCCTTCCCGCCAACGCTCTCCGCGCGCACACCCTCCGGCGCCGTCTCGCACTTGAGTGCCTTTCCACTCGTCCCGCGTCGGAGCGCGTCTTTCCTTCCGAGACATGCAAGATCACGACAATTGCCGACTACGACTGGCCATCTACCATCCTCCGCACTCTCCGCACCGATCCCAACTTCACCATCTCCGACACGACAGATTACACTCTCCTCTCCGCTCAGACCCGCATCCTCGACATCGCCCTCGGAGCCGGCTTCTCACCTTACGCCACCATCCACCCTGCTCCCATACCGCCTGCCCACATTGACGGCACCGGTTCAAGCTCCTCCCACTTCTTCTCCCGCCCCACCCTCCCTCCGCAAACAGCAGAGGAAAAGGCTCACAATGACTGGGTCGACGCGATCATAGCGCAGCTGAAAGGCATAATGGCAAGGATCAAAGACTCGGGCACGAGTCACTTGAGAAGAACAGAGGCGAAATGTGGGCTTGAAGGCGTGGTGTTGAGGTTGGAAGGTGGAGTGAGGACGAGGAAGAGAGGAAAGAAGAGTGTCTTCCAAGCCGGGACTGGTGGCAGGAAGAGTGTTGGGTTTGCGGGTATTGGTTCGGGTGGTGTGAGTAGTGGAGGTGGTGGAAGTGGGATCTTGAAGCAGAAGGAGGTGGGCAAGGCGGTCGTGCGATTTGACTCGGGACCTGGAGCGGAAATTGAGGAAGAGGAGACGGGAGGCGTGTGAGCACTTCGGCGAGGGAAGGATGGTGGAGGTGCAGAGAGAAGACATAGATCTAATGACATGATACCACATAAGGGAAGCAAGAAAAAGCATTCTCTACCATCGCAGCGTACCTCATGTCGGCCGCCTGAGGCAAGGGTCTTTGGCCGGCTGGATGCACGAGCACATGCAAGGCTCAGGTTGACGGGCTCGGCACTCCAATGTGCACATGTGAAGAGCGGTGAGCTGATGAGGGCCAGACTTTCCAATGCTGCGGTGGACCGTCGTCGAGATCCTCAACAGCTGTCGAGTTGCGACCCAGGCTTGGTGATCACTGTTGTAGTAAGTGTAGAGCGAAAGGTCGAGACCTCGTCCGCCACGTTGTGTGAATACAGGCATATCCCTGTCATGCTCCCTGTCGCAACGAACTAGCGGCGGGGTTGAATGGGACAAGTGAAAATGAATCGGTGACGATGGCGAGGAGACAGAACTCTGCTCCAAGCCGATGGCTGTCTTGTTACTCAAGGCTTCTGCTAATCGCATGCACCGCGTGACCTTCAACCGTCGCACCGCCGCGAAGATGTACGAATAGCGGCGAAGATGGTAAGAATGTCGTCTCATTTCCACGTGGCTGTATGCAAGAGGCGGGAGATCAGTGACGTCGTGAAGATGCGTGCCCGAACGAGCGGTGAGCGAGCACAGTCTCGGTAGGAGGCATATACATGGAGGCGATCCACACATCGGCGAGACTCCTTTGTTCGTTTAATAATGCGTGTCGTGGTTGTCGCTTGGATGCATACCCTTGTCCGGACCCATCTGGACTGCGAAGTATAAGGATCTGGGATTGCCCTGGCTCTGGTGCAGGTACACGATTTTTTGCCTTGTTCGTCTGGTTGTCCGGATCCTTCTTCTGGTTTGCACTGTGCCCCGGATCTGGCATTTGATTCAAACAAAGGTGTTGGAAGAGAAGGAGTGTATGTCAAGAAGTGCGTCGATCGGCTCGGATTCTCGGAAAGTCAGTCGACATCCTCGGTCGGCGTGATCGCTCACCGCTAGCTTGCGTGACAATACATCCTGTTGTTTGAAGACTCTGACGAAGACGTACGACCGTATTGTGCGTGCTTTGAGAGCAAGGAATAGAAAGAATACATTGAGGCTTACAGAAAGAGTAGAACAAGAGGAAGAAGACAGGACTCCGAGGACGAGGTGAACTCGCCGTCTTCAAAATCAGGATCCTGGTACCGCCCGAGACCAAGTGAGGTCGAAGTAAAAGTGAGAAGAACACACGAAGGCAATCACTCGGATCAGCCGACCGGCCAGGATGGCGGGCACTGGTCTGGCCTTGACAGGTATGTACTGCAAACAAAACCTCATTTCCACCACTTCACAATCGCAACCCAACAACAACAACACCAATCCTCTCCCGCGCTTGAGTCATATCACACATTCACCTTCAACATGGCGCATATGGAGAAGCTCATCCTGCGTGGTACGTACCTATGCAGAGCGATCTGCGCGGGCCGAAAACTTGGTTGGCAGCGACATACGTCAAAGGGATTGGAAAACTTGATGTTGGACGTGAGGCTAACTTGGTAATAGGCGTGATGTGGGGCACCGACAAGGTACAACTTCACTACTCGATCCCGCGTCTCAATGCCCGCAGGCGACTCTCGAACCATCTCTGACGATACTCTAGGTACCCGACCATTGGTTCGAAAACATCCCGATTCTTGGTCCCAAACTCTTCAAAGAGGAGAAGAAGTACAAGGCCAAGATTGAGGACCATTACCGCGAGGACAAATCCGAGATGAAGAGCGAGAAGAGCCGGAGCACCAGTCGACGCTATTCCAACGACGACTACGAAGACGATCGATCGACGACCAAAGGTGATGGCGACAAAGCTTACCAGTCCGATGACGGTCATCGCCGACGAAATGGTCACACGAGATTTGATGGCGGGCGACATGGCACGGAGGATTTAGGCAGTCGTGCGGGAAGTCGGCGGAGTCGCGACGGTGGTGCGCGACGCAGCGGGTCGGGTGAGAGGTATGGCTATGGTGACGACTTGGGGCGGAGAAGCTCGCGCATGCACAACGAGCCTCTGGCGCAACAATCGCCGGTGCCGCGGTATGGAGGACCACTGGATCGGCCACCGATGGGAGCAAATGTGAATGGTGGAAATGCGGTGGGTAGTCCGCCGCCAATGGGCAGTCCGCAGCAGATGTACCCGCCGAGCTTCAACTCGACGACTTTCCAAGGAAGTAATCCAAGAGGACCGCCACCGACTGTGCAGTCAACCTCGACGTTGCGTGGAGGGATCTCGACGGGATATGTGCCATATGCGCACCTTTATGGTGGACCGACGCATTCTCAGGCGCAGCCACAGAATGGAAACTATGGTCAACAACCACCATCGCCATTCTCCCCACTTGCGCACCCTCAGCCGCAGAACGGCAACGGATATCAGCCACAAGGATTTCCACCACCTTCTCAGCACAACTCTCCCAGGCCAGAGTCTCGTCACCGCAACAGTCCTCCTCCCAGCGCCCGCACTGTCGCTCCACGTCCATACCACCAGAATCCATTCGCCCAGGACGCACCACCGGGAAACCAACCAGGCTACCTCATCGATCCGAACCACGAGCCACAGCGCAACAGTCGCGATCGTGACTACGATCGTCAGGATACCGCTGCCTCCTCGCGTCAGAGCTCACCGCCTCGACGCCATGACTCACGCCGCGAGCGCCGCTCAAAATCTCACTCCCGTCCTCGATCTCGGTCCAGATCCCAAGACCGCGACCGCGACCACGACCGTCCTCGCAAGTCTGAAAAAGAGAAACAAAAGCCGCGGCGACAGAAGTCGCTCCGCGATCGGATGACCGCTCTATCACAGTCCGGTACGTCGTTCCCTTCCATTCCTTCTAAAGATGAATATCACTAAAGTATAGACAGCGATGAACAAAGTCTCCGAGTTCTCCAGCGAGTTTTCGGGTGGTGACAAGAAGGAGCAGTCGATGAGGAGAAGATCCAGGGACGCTGAGAGGGATCGAGAGTGGTCGAGGCGTGTGAATGGCCGTGATGGCAGGGAGAGGAAGGAGAGGAGGGCGAGTCAGCCGGCGAGGAGCAGGGTCATTTATGATTCGGATTAGATGGTGATTGACAGTGGTGGAGTAAGGCTGGGATAGATGAAGGTTTGCTTCCAAGTTTGCATTGAAAATTTTGGCGAGGGGAGTTGGAGCATTCGAAAGGACGCGCGATGCGTTTTGGTTTTCACGAAGCAGGGAAGGCACACGACGAGACGAATGAGACGACGGAACGATGACGATGGACGCATACGGCACTTACAGGCGTACGATGCAGCGATAGGATTTACCAGCCAAACGAGCGAAAGCGAGGTTGATTCGACCGCAAACCCAACCGAGCCGTGACACTTTTCCAGGTCCAGATTTTAAATCTCTTTGCGTTCCTCGTTTTGGCCTTGGAAGGTTTTCATGACTTTTCGACGAACATGTCTCGTCAACACTTCCGTCAAGCGGCACTTCGTCAAGCGGCACTTCCCTACCCTTCAGCCGGCTGAACAAGCTCATCTTCAATGCCCACCCGTCCCCTTAACACTTAGTCCCTCCACCCGTGCAATCCACTCCACACCGACGTCTGCCACACTCATCTTCATTTCCCGCTCCACGATTGCCTTTATCGGTTCTTCTTTCCTCGTCCTCTCGTCCGCCATGACTCCATCACCATCAACTGTAGCACCTGCCTCACGCACGTGAACCCATGAATTGATCTCAGTCTCACTTGGACTTCGATACCTCCCGAGAATACATGTGTTCCTCGTACTCGGGATTCGCAAAATGTCTTCTTCGGGGGTGTAGCCGACTTCGTGGGAGAGAGAGGAGAGGTAGGAGCAGAGAGTGGAGTAGGCGGAGGGCATTTTCTTTCGCTTGGAATCTCGGGCTAGTGAACCGGTTTCCGCGGCTTGTGTATTTTTCAATTTTTCGTTCGCGGTGCTGTCGGTAGGGCCCTCCCTATTCAAATCTAGACTCAGGAGTCGCTGTTGTGGAAGTCTTACGTTCTGGTCTTCGTCGTCCTCTTCGGTACGGACTGGGCTTCCGGTGAAGGTCTCCGGATTGATTTTTTCCCTCGCGACCATCCCCCTCGAACTCGCCGGCGCTCGAAACCTCTTCCCTCCCAAATCATGACTGCAACACGGAATCGCCATCCACGAGCTGTCGTTCAAATACCCCAGCAACGGCGTCCAAGCCGTCAATTCGTCTGCATGATTCGAGATGATAAATGTGCCTGGCTCAAAATAGCCATCATGCCATCTCGCATCCTCTTCATTCGCCTCGCCCTGAAGTATCCTCGGAACCAAGACCCGTTGCTCCAGCTTTGAACGTATCTCGGGAGGAAAGATGGACCAGGTTTTCCGTTCTCGTGCATCGAAACCCCACCCGGCATAGCCTTCGCTGAGAAAGATGTATGTTAGTAGACCGTTTCCGCAGCCGATGTCGACGAAGCCTGGAAAGGGCGGTCTCTTCTTCCCGTCCTTCTCACCGTGCCCACCCTCTTCCTCCAAACCCGGCGGTAACTCGTATAACATACGCCAGACCTCAATACACCAACTCGCAATCCCCAAGTCCTCGAAAACATGTTTTCCCGGATCCGTGACTTCCACCCACTGCTCGCTGATCGTCCTCCCATACTTGGACTTTAATCGGGAGTAGGTGTTTTGATATTGAGCTTGTGGGATGAGGCGGTCGTGGTGGACACGTTTGGTGTAGCCGGACTGCAAGCCGGTGGCGTGTTTATGGATTGTCTGGAGGAGGATGTGGGCGGTGCGGTGGATTTTGTCAGGGATCGGGGCTAGGGAAGGGTTCTGAGTAGAGTTGTTGCTGGTGATGGAGTTGGAGAAGGGCAGGACGAAGAGAGTCAGTGTTCCGGACTGCTCCTCTCTATTCTCTATTTTACCCTCACTCTGCTCAGGTGAAGCTTGTGAGCGAGACGAAGCCCGCCGTGAATGCAGAAAAGCGAGCTGCTCCACAGCAGGATGATAAAAGGGCATCTCCTCCACAACATCCACATGCGGCACCAGCACCACCATGTTGTGCTCTACCACACCGATCCCATCTCTATCATCGTCAGTCCTTCTCAGAAACCAACAGGTCTGCACCATAGTCCCATCCCTCCTCTCATTCCTCGGCACCAACTTCCTCACCAAAACCCTCTGCAACTTCCATCCTTCCCATTCCTCTCTTCTCGGCCACCGCGGTCTGAGCTCCGCTTTCAACCATTTTGCTCCTCCGTTCTCCTCTCCCCAAGCCCAATCCGCGTTGAAGACATGATCTGTCTCGCTGTCGTAGACAATATCCGCGCGGAAGAGAAGTGGCGAGGTGAGATTGGGATTACGGATGATGTTGAGCAGCACGTTTGAGAAGAGAGAAGGAGGGAAGGCGCAGGGTGCTTGAAGAATGGATTGGCAGAGGGGAGTAGGAAGGTCGATGAGATTCTTGATTAGAGAGCCAGAGACGGGCTTGAAGCTGGGTTTTGTGGAGGGTATTGGCGTGCCGTTGTGGTCTTTTAGGACGGTATTTGTGGAGGTCGAATTTGGCATATCTCGTCCGATGTAGCGGGTCATCGGGACTTCATTTGTAGTCTCCTAGTTCCTGTCTCTCAAGTTGATGAAAAACAAAATGAATGGTGACCAGTTGGAAGCTGAGGTCGAGGTCGAAAAGAAGTTCTGGAAATTAGGTGCTTGGCGGAGGAATATCTTGGTGTTACTGCTCTCTTTCTATGCCAGCGCTCTACTATAATTATATTTTCTCTTCTTTCGTCGACGAGATCCTTGTCCTGAATCTGTCTCTTGAGCCAGCAGGGCAGACGAAACCAGCCGTCCATCCCTCCTCCCGATGTCCACCCAACCTAGGCCTCCCTTCCTCCCAAACATTCAATCTCTCTACGACCTCTCATAATAATGCGCCATCTGCAACCCTGCCCTCTTGAACCCACACTTGACATAAAACCCCTCGTTCGCCTCACTGCAGTCCAAGATCGTCTTGTAGCACCCCGTGTTCTCTGCCACAAAGTCCAGCGCCTGAATGATGCGCAGTCCCAGTTTCTTGCCTTGTTGGTCTTTTGTCACGGCGATGTCTTCGATGTGACCGACTAGGCCAAGGTGGTGGATGCTGTGGATACACATTAGCGAGGTGATTCGAGGATGGGCGGCTGTGTTGTAGGTTTTGGGGGAGCAGCATTTCTGCTGTATATGATGGGCAAAGTGAATGGCGATTATAGGTGTGTGATGTGGACGTACAACTTTCTCTCAACAATCAACGCTCCTGTTCCCACGATCTTGCTGTCTCCATCTATTACCACCAAGATATGGTACCCTCCAGACCCTGATGTGCCCTTCATCTGATCGAACCGCTCCTCGAACTCTTGTTGTGTGACCTCTCCCACAGTCGTCAACACCCTCAACACATCCAGAAAGCCATGAGAGAAGTCGGAGCGTTGGAGAGGTCGCATCGAGTAGCCTTCGGGAAGGGCGGAGAGCACGGCGGGGGAGATGAGGGTGGGGGAAAAGAGGTCTACTGGCTCGGAGGAGGACATGATGGCGGGCGACTGAGGCTGTATGTTGATGAGCAGCTGGTAGGCGTTGAGTCGGTCGAGAGGGATGGTGCGTGAGAGAAGCGGTGCGTGAGAGAAGCAGTGGATTTCTGAAAGTGCTGGAGCTGTGTGAAGGAGTGACGATTGTTGAGATTCAAGTCGCGTTGGAACAACGGTTTCGAATACAATAATGACTCGGAGGAGAGGCAAGGATATGGAAACAGCAAACCGTCGAGAACACTTGTGATCTATGTCGTACCATGTCAATGTACCCCAATATACACGGCAGTATACAGCACATTGCGAGATGTCATTCCAATGTCAGACTTGCCTTGGAGGAGCTGAGCTCTACCAGAACTCAGGGTTGTTCAAACATTGAGGGCTAAAAACAGAAACCACGAGGCAAAGGTCAGCTGTTTGGCTCAATTATTCATTCGGCCGACCCGTCTCATCCATCAATTGATGAGTCTGCCAATCAATTGATCGAATCAATCCATGAATCCATCCATCAATCCATCCTTCCAATCCACCCCGGGCAGTCCAGAGTCGAAAGCGGCCAGCAAAGTTCCTACCCTTTCCCAATTCCGTCTCCTTTTTTTACACTATCATCTTCGCCATCACACAATTCGTCACAAACAAGTGTCAAACTGATCGGGACCGAGAACTGCATAGCTGCCCCTAAACTGCCTCCTTCTCAGTTGCGCTCATTCCGTCCTCGCTTGCGCGCGACCACACCGAGCTGTTAGCGTTCTGAACCGGAGACAGCCCCTAAATAAAGCAGCTCAGGAAGTAGAATCGAGCCAAGGAAGGGCCAAAGAACATGGCGTTCATCATTCAGACCGAGCAGTTGATGGTCGTCGTCTCCAGACACTGCAAACCCAAGACGATCTAAATGAGCCTTGTTCCCGTCTCGTGATAATTTCTCTGGCGATGTTTTCTTGCTTTCCTTCTCCGCATTACTATGCTGTGAATGTCTTCCGTACCGGCCTCATTGCTGGCCCCTTTTCTCTGTCTATGAGTTGCCCAAATGATAGGTCATATCGCCCTCCTTCCCGCAACGCCTGTCCCAGCGCCATTTTCCCATTCCATATAGCACATATTCATATTCGTTCAGCGATCCCAGCTTCATCCCATGCACCTTGACCCAACGCCGAAAGAGGAGATCCAGCCCACCGACCCGCAGTGCATATACATCAAAACAGCCTTCGACCTCCAGCACGCCTCTTTCAGAAGAAATTGCCCTTCGGCACAGCACAAAACACACCCACCACTACAGCTCCTAACAGCGCCGCCGCAATCACAGCTTGCAAAGCAATCGTATCCTGAATGCCTCTCAAGGCCGGCTCCTGAATCCAGATCTCTCGATCGAAAATCTTCCTCACCACATTCCGCTTCTTGTACTTCAGCACCCAGATTTCATGTTCGAAAGAGTTCTTGTCACTACGAGTCATGGTGGACAGCGTCTTCTCTTCGACCTGACTCTCCTCCGCATCGTCAGTGAAGAGTTCCCACGGCCGGAGGTGCCGGTGATGAAGCCCGTGCAGGACGATGCACATTCCCTTCCAGGCGGCGATCAAGGTGGCAATTCCGATGAACCAGGCAAGGAAAGGGAGGACACGCCAGGCTCGGCCGGCGGAGCTGAGAGTCAGCAGCAATGAGGATATGAGGCCGATGACGATACCTCCGACTCCGAGCGCTCTGGCGAAAGTGACGCGGGCGGGATTGCCGTTGCAGATTGTCCAGCGGATGAAGTTTGGGTGTGCTTGACGTCGAAGAGACCACTCGACAGTTGTGAGGACGGGTCTGAAGGCGGATGGGTGTGTGGTGTGTTGTAAAGCGTGGAGGACGGATTGACGCTCGCGGGAGGAGAGATTCAATTCGCGAGGAGCATTTTCGGCAAAGTAGATGCTGACGATGCGGTTGATTTCGGAGCGGAAGGGTTGGGCGGTGACTGTGACCTTATCAGTACTGGTTTTGACGAGAGGGAGAGGGTGAGAGCGACGCACATGGCTTCCACTTCACGCCGGCGTCATCAAAGGCCTGGTCTGCTGCCATACCTTGTCCGCTCGCACTGCTACTCAACAGAGTCTTCTCGTCGCCGAAGGAGGAACCGTAATCCGAGTTCATATCCCGATTGTCCTCAGCGGAGCCATACTTGGAGGGCGTGTGCAGGTAGAACTGGTCCGCTGTGGCACTTCTGGGTTGCTCGGCAAAGTCAGTGTTCTTCAGCACCTCCATGATCTGCGGTGCAACACGCTTCGGTCGTGCAGGTGGAACTCCGAGGTGGCCGTCTTCGGGCTTTGGCTCCCACTCTGGTGACAGTAACTTCTCGCTCTCTTGCAGGCGTTCCCATCGTGCGGTGTAGTCGCGGTGCCAGAGAAAGAACTGGAGGTTCTCGGCGGAGTGCTCGATGTACTTGAGGTAGTTCATGAACTCGCGTACGGTGACAGGCTCAATGGTGTTAGTAGCGTTGCACTGCATGATGAAGTGAAGTGCAGCATACCGGACATGTACCGCC
The DNA here is from genome assembly GCA_000983655.1 of Zymoseptoria brevis. NCBI lineage: Eukaryota > Fungi > Ascomycota > Dothideomycetes > Mycosphaerellales > Mycosphaerellaceae > Zymoseptoria > Zymoseptoria brevis. The sequence continues at coordinate 49,856 of JYJE01004069.1, read as the reverse complement.
AGCGATGATGCGGTCGAAGGAGAGTGCTGGTGGGATACCACCGGTGAGAGTGGAGCTTCCAGACTGGATGGACTCATGGATTGAAGCCTGCTTCTCATCGCCGCTGAGTGAGACGTTGCTACTGGTGGATGCCACGTGAGAAGGTCGGCGGTAGTTGAGCGAGTAAACCATGGTGGGCAGTCGTGAAGGAAGGAGGTAGGATGAAGGATGGAACGAGACACAACAGATGTTGTGTATGTTGGAGTGACAGTGCGATGTCGAAGGATTGAAGGTGATGAATGGAGGATTCCGTTGACGTCGGACGGATGACTTGATGAATGGGCGTTCGAGACAAATTTGATGAAGATAAACCTGCTCAGATCGGCGGTCTTGCGGTCTACGGGATGCCGATGGAGGAAGGACCAAACTCGTGCTCCCCTCGTGGCTTTGGAGGCGTTTGAGGAAAGTGCGCAGGTGGTCGAAATGAAGGTCGTACAAGGGATGAGTGGCTACCTTAGCCAAGCGAGATACTGGTACCAGACTAGGCAAGAGAGGTGGATGAAGAGGGAAGCCGTCTATAGCATGAATAAGAGAGCAGTCAACAACTGCTGTATATGCTCGACCCAAAGGACCAGGTGAGATATTCTTGGCAAAGTGGAATCGGCCATCGCGAGCAGCGTGGACAACATGGCATCGGCAAGCCGTTGGGCACATGGAACTACCCACATGGTCCTTCTCCTTCTGCCGATCTGAGCAGTCATGCTCGCCAGTATACAACTCCTTCCAGCTCGAGCCCTTCCACATGGCAATGCACGCCGAGCAGCTTCCACCTCTGGATAACTCTCGCCATCAAGCGTGTTTCATGACCCGATTAAGGCAAAGGCCGGGCAACAGTGGAGCTACTCAAGACCAGAACCACGAGGTGGCATCGTCAATCCTACCGCCACCTCACGCCTGCCATATTCGCCTATACACTCGGCTGGAAACGCCTTGCATCTCCCCGTTGGAGTCCCTGCTCAAGGGTACCATCGTCTGACTCCTGCAAGCGACCAGATCAGATACATGAAAAGCCCACCCAGGAAGTCGGAACGATCAGTGGTTGCTTCCCACATGGCCAAGGTGTTTGTGGAAGGAGGTGTGGTTACGCCAATGGGAAAGAACGACCCGACCTCGGCTGATCGACCCGCTAGCGTCGACCGTCGGATGGGGATAGGGCAACCTCGTGGTGCTGGCGATCTTTCTTCAAGGTTGCAAGCGAAGTGTTGATCATCGTGACTGGTTCTTTATTGATCTCCTCCACTTAGTCTTCGTGTCAATCGCCGAGTCAACGTAAAAAGAGAAGGCCGGCCTCGTGCATGCCACGAGCTACAACGGCAAGATCATCTCCCATCGTCTCTTCCTCCGCCAGAGCCGTCAATTCTACCAAGTCTAGACCCAGACTCCCGCGACCGTTGCCAGTTCAGAACTTGTTGTCTAGTGTATGTGCACCCGGCCGATTGGATCTATCCGAGCCGAACGATGGTGTGTTGCACAGCAGCAAGCCTCGATCCAGATCGAGCGTTGCGACACGACGATGGCTCAATCCATCGGTCGTGCGCAAAGGCAGGAATTGGAACTGCCAAGTCGTGAATTTCGTCTTGTTTCCCGTGCTAGGGGTATGTGTACACCGTATGTACAATCCTTTCTGTCGTATTTCTCATGGCGCCGCAAGTCTAAAGCCATCCCACCGCTCTCCTCCTGCCTGCCCTCAGCTCGTCCTCTTCTCAACTCCCACCCTCCACCTCTCCCACCTCCTTCACCGCCGTCCCGGTCAGAACTTCCACCTCCGTCCCTCCAACAACAACCGAATCCTCAATTCTGATCCCCAACCCTCTGAACTGCTCCGGCCACCTCTCCTCGTTCGGAACGTACACTCCCGGCTCAATGGTAATACACATTCCCTTCCTCAACGGCTCCGTCCGACTATACCCCGGCGCATCATGGACATCCAACCCGACATGATGCCCCACATGATGCGGGAATAATTTCTGCAGGGTGTCGCCTCGCACATCGAAGCCTAGCGCTTTCAATCCGTCTCGTAGCCCAGATTCGCAGGTGGAGTGGATGCTGTCCAGCGACATCGCAGCGTCCTCGCGACAGAGGGCTATACAATCCTTCTGCACGCACAGGATCATAGCGTACATATCTCTCTGCGCGTCCGTGAACTTTTCATTCACAGGCCAGGTACGTGTGATATCAGTGATGTACCCTCCATACTCGCCTCCCGCATCGACGAGCACGACTTCGCCTGATGTGAGGAGGGCATCGTTGCGGGTGTAGTGGATGCTGAGAGCGTTGGTACCGCCGGCGACGACGGGCACGTACGCTTCTCCGGAGAGGCCGGCGGACTTGAAACCGTGGGTTATGTTGGCCCAGAGCTGGAATTCCGAGGTAGGGAGGTTGTGCATGGCAGATGTGAGGACTTCGCCGGAGCGGTGGCCGGCGATACGCATATTTTGGAGCTCCGCTGCGGACTTTGTGAGGCGAAGGTCGTTAATGAGAGGGCGGAGGGGTTTGGGCGAGTATTTCGCGAATGCAGTCGGGGTATCACTGTTGTTGGGATGGAGGAAGCGCTCGAAGGCGGATTTGCGGGAGGAGTTGCGGCCGATGTCGGTGTATATTTGTGAGGCGCTTGAGAGGATCGAGGGTAGTATTCGAGAGATTGAGTCGATGTCGCCGGCTTCATCAGCGTTGAAGACATCTTGAGCGGCTTGGACGCCTGAGCGCGCGCCATCCCAGAGTTCGGCGTGGGCGTCCTTTGGGCGGACGTAGAGGTGGAATGTGTATTCGACGTCGGAAGTGCCTTTTGCTGTTGGATTGTGAGAACAGCTTCAATTTGTGCGAGGGACCTGTTCGGAGATCACAAACCTATTATCGCAACAGCATTGGGTTCATTGAAACCTGGATGTCACCTCTTAGCCTCTCCGATCTTCACTCATGTCCGAGCCGGGCCATCTCGAGATCGACCAACCCGTCAAGTAGAAGAAGTTCGAGTCCTGCCGGAATTCGTAGAACACCGCTCCAGATCGATACTTCACTTCCGAAGCAGCCAGCACCGCGACACTATTCTTCGGCAGCTTTCTCGCAAGCGCAGCTCTTCGATGGTGGTATTCTAGAGCAGAGATTCCGGGTGTCACTATCTCAAATCCTCATCAACGACTGTTCTTGCCCTCTCTTACAGCTCCCCTTGTAGACGTACGATCGCCAGCTTCGATGAGATGTGGATGTGTCTCGTGCAATGGCTGTCCGAACTGGATCGAGGCGGCGGATATGAGGGTTCGTTTCGAAGGCGTGGGACGGCATGGTCTGCTGCGAAAGGTTGGCGTTGGGCGCAGGGCTGCCCGTAGAGCGGGCCGCAGCGTTCTGCGCATCGCTGTGTGGTGTGAGAGGGTGGATGTCGAGGAAAAGACTGACGTCGCGTGGAGTCGAGATGAAGATCGTGTCAAGTGTGTGAACGACGCGGGCGCTAGCATCGTGCCAGCGCCACGCTAGCGGCGTGCTCGCTCGAACTTTTACGCAGACGCTACGAAGTGTGCTTGCAATTTGGTGAACGACGTCTTCATGCCAGACGAGCGTGCTCCAAATTTGGTGACCGCACGCATCTGTGCGCACCTGCACGCGCGGCTGCATGCGCATTTTCGGTGGACGAACTCCGGGCCTGCAACAACTTGCACTTCGACCACAACAACTGGCGAATGCTGAGCGGTGATCTTGAAAGCCTACCACAGGCACATTGCGACTGGAGCCGATATGACGAAAACGCAGACTTGGCTGCAGCACAAGTCATCAAGCTTGCCATGGCAGTGCGCCAGCGAGGGTATTTGCGAGATTGAATCAAAGATCGGCGACGAAGACGACGGAAGTGTGAACGACGATGTGACTGTGCTCGCAAAGTAGCCAAGAATCGTAGAGCCACTCGTAGTATCTCGAAAGTCGTCCATCCGTCCTGTGAACGAAGGCCAGCGAGATTCTCAGCGTCTACACCTTGACCTTCTCCTGCTCAGGCACTTTCACCTCCCCAATGATCGGCCGCAGCAGCTCTGGTACAATCGTGGCCGCATCGCCCTGAAAGAAGAAGTCTCCCTCCTTCCACCCTCCTGGCGGCGTATCGTTCGCATCTACTTCACAGTCAGCTTCTCTCTCTCTTCACCACAACAGCCGTCACCTCAGAACTCACCCATATTCACCACGCAAACCTTCGCGCCCTTCTCCCTGGCCTCCTCAATGTACCCCGCAGCATGATAGACCTTCGCTCCCGTCCCAGTGACCATAATCAAATCGACCTTCTCCGGCTCGTCGAGGTATGCATACACGCTATTGACGACATCATCCGGAAGCGCCTCGCCAAACCACACCACACCCGGCCTCAGCAGCGCCCTCCTACACTGTGGACAAGTCGGCAGATTCTCCCTCGGAATCACTTCAAGCTGGACTTGCGGATCACTAATGTCAACCTTACCTCCCATCGTTCTGTACTCATCGGAGGTGACATCCTTGCCATCGGGAAGGTCCAGGGCGGGCACGATGGGGTCGGTGTAGTTCTCTTCCACGTAGCCGCATCTCGAGTCATTGCATTTCACATTGAAAAGGCTTCCATGTAAGAGTGCGAGATGGTCTTTCGGGTGATCTGCGCGTGGACTCAGACCGTCGACGTTTTGGCTTAGGGTGATGAAGTCGGGCATCTTGCGCGCGAGGGCCGCGAGGGCGTAGTGGGCTGGGTTGGGGCGTACTGTGAGGGCCATGTGTCGTCGATCTGTTCTATCGTCAGACCTTACTCGATGTATAAGTTGATGCCGTACTTACAGCTGTAGAACCTCCATACCAACGCGGGATCAGCGGCGAAGGCTTGTGGTGTGGCGAGAGACATGCTGTCGTGGGAGCGCCATAGTCCTCCTGCGCCGCGGAAAGTTGGAAGTCCCGAAGAAGCTGAGAGACCAGCACCGAGGAGAGAGAGAACTCGTTTCGATCGTGAAAGTAAGGCGTGGAATTCTTCAACTTCGTTGGACGGTCTTGGGGAAGCCATTCCCTGCGCTTGAAATTGGCCAAACATTCGTCGGTGCGTGGAGCCAATCTCAACGGTCGACAGTTTGAAGACGGAGTGTCTGAGGCCCGAATGTATTATTGAAGTTCGATGTCGCATCGATGAGACTCGACCGTTGTGGATGAGTAGGCAGCAAACAAAAGATGTTTGCTGGAAGAAGGAGGGTCCAAAAGTTCAAGCTTTCCAGGTTGGCATGTGTCACTGGCGATCATTCATGCAACCGCACTTGATCTGTATTAAGACTCACGAACGTCAGGGACTACTACGACGACGCTTCCGAGCAAGTACCCAAATTTGAAGAAAATGATATTGTCCGCGAGCACCATAATCCTCCGAGACCGTAAGAGTCGGCGATACATGCCGACAGGAGAGATCTTCGATGTTGCATTTCAACCATGACCGGAGTCAAGCCAAACATGTCTCTATTTCACGAGTGCCTCGGTCTCCGCCTTAAATGCCGCATCGATCGTAACTGGAGTATTCGCTCAGGTCGGCGTGCTCGGTAAGTAGATTGATTATCCTTCGATCGCGCTCATCCCAGTCTCTGTTCGTCTTCGCAAATCTAGACCAAAGTCAGCTGGCAAATCGATTATGCCCAAGATGGCTGAAGAATCCACTCACATGGTCTCATAAGGATGCAATGAACTTCCCTCATAGTTCCCCGTATGCAACACATCATTCCCACCTCCTTGACCCTCCACCGTCCCCTCACCATCAACACACCACTCCATGAACTTCTCCATATCCTTCCCTCCCACTCCAGCATGCGCTCCAAACCTCGCCTCCATCGCATAGACATTCCCGCCACTCTCCGCGATCAATCCCGCCAATCTCGTCTCGCCATCCCTCACCGCTGAATCCATGTTCTCGTAGCACTTCATGTTCGGTAAGAGCGTGTGCATCAAAGTTTCATGACTCAAAGCCAGAATCATAGACTGTAAGTGCGGCGGATACGGAATCCCGTTCGCACAGTTCCACGACATTCCCACCAACTTCGTCTTCTCGTCCAGTTTATCCCAGTACGCATCACTCCAGCACGTCTTATTCGCCCATGGCGGGAAGAATGGTCCGCGCAGGGAGGAGTTGATGAAGATATACCGCTTGTAAATTTCTGTCAATGTGATATTGCCGGTCAAGATCTCGTAGAAGCCGCCGAGGTCGAAGCAGCGATTGTCCCGCTCGATGACCCGCACGTTGGGGAGAGAGGTCAGACTGGAGAGATCGAGGGTATGAGCGCCGTTGAGCATGAAGATAAAATCCGCGGCGGAGTGGAGGGCGTGAGCCCGGAAGAAGGCGAGGTTGAGGAGAGATTCGGCGGTTTCGTGATAGGAGTAGAGGATTAGGTCGCGAGAGGAAGAGGGTTGGGATGATGGTGTCGTCGAAGCCTGGTGTTTGCGATGAGCTCGAGCTTTGAAGGCTTCAATTGTCGATTCGAGGTAGGTGGTGCGAGCTTGCAGCGTCACGACGAAATTGTAGGAGACGAGGCAGACAATGCAGAGGAGGACAATGGCCGGGATCTGACCTTTGCTGATGGCCAGCATGATTGCATCAGCTAGAAGTTGAAAGGTACATGGCCGAGGTCTTGGTGTCGAGACCAAGAAGATATTTTACATTTCCAGCGTTAATGCAAGGAGAAACGCGCGAGATCTGAGAGGAATGCAGAAGAATGCCTTGCTGAAAGTCGTTGATTTTGCACTGGCAAGGGGTCTGAAAAAGAGAACGAGAGTATGAGACCGGCAAACCTTTCGACAGAATTACTACTTGACCTTCCTGTAGTATGTTCAAGCCGAGCTTCATCGCCTGCTCCAGTAAAATGCCTGCTATCGTGGTCTGTAAATGGCGCAAAAGGATGACTTGATCGGGCCGTGGAGATCGAGAACGTCAGATTTGGAGGCACGGGAGATGGGACTTCCGTTGTAATGATGACCGTTGTTGGAGGATGATTGTGTAGATGAGGAAGGGGTAAAGTTGATGCTGAAGTCTTTCAGGAAACAAAGATCGATGATCGCTAGCGCGCTTTCTAAAGTCTTGGCATTGCCCAAAGCTGGACCTCACCAACCAGACTCGAAGCATCATTGAGCCAGACACAACCACTCGAAACAATCAAAATCATCTCAGACCGCGCTCGTAGACCTTCGCGATACCTACGACCATCACACAAACCCAGAGCCGATCGAACTCGTTGCAGGACGCACCTGTCATTCCCGCCACTATGAAGATGATCACATACGTGAAGATGGCCTTAGGGTTAGTAGGTTGGCCTATGTCAGTGCATCTCATTCTGACACTTCGCAGCGGCGGCGCAATATGTATCGGTGGCCCAGCACTCATCTACTGGGTGACACCGACTGAAGAAGAGCTGTTCCTGGTATGCGGCGTCAACTCCGAGATATGTCCGAGGCCATGACTGACCTAGCAAACAGAAATACAATCCTGAACTACAGAAGCGATCATTGGAGAAGCGCAAAGAGAACCAGGAGAACTTCGACGAGTTTGTGAACAAGCTGAAGGAATACTCCAAGTCTGACAAGCAGAGTGAGTTGCCTTTCTGGCTATGGGCGCAGGGCATTGCTGACAATAGAACAGTCTGGACGGTGTGGGAGCAGGAGGCTGAGAAGCACAGAAAGGCGGGAGTACAGGCCGAATTGAACAGGAGAAAAGATGCCGAGGCGATGAAGCAGGAGATCAAGAATTCGCTGAAGTAGAGCTTGCTGGCAATGTTCGTTCAAAAAAATGGGATACGTATGCATGACTTCAAGCTTCTCTCGTTTCGCTGATAATATCACATGTCTTCTGTCGATTGCAGCTCTGCCGTTTGCTCAGCCACGCTAGGCGACCGCAATCAAGCACAATCGCTCTCCACCGGTACATGTACGCCGGCTAGGGCAGCCACAGAGCGTGCTGATGCTCGCAAACTCCTGCGCTTACACCCTGGGCTTCTCCTCCGCGCTTCCTGTATCAAGATCGTCTTCGTATTCCCGCTTAATCTTAGGCACACTGCCTGACCTCTGCGGCTCCGTCTTGGGCGGGCCCTGGATTGGCTGCCGCACCCCCAGCTTGCCACCAATGAACACCCACATCGGTTTGTCTTTCACCTCGGTCCCGGCAGTCCCAGCGCGATTCTGCGCCTCGATTTGACCCTCTGACTCGTCCGCCACGAAAGGCAACATCACATCGCTCAAGAAAGGCGTAGTGCGCAGGTTTCGGGGCTTGGATCCTTCGCTTGTGACAGATGCAGCTTCCTCCACAACCTCCCTCTTGATCACAGGCTTGACGTCGGGCTCTTCGTCATCCTCATCAACCGCAGTCGTCCCAGATCGCGTGCTGTACTTTACCGAATCGTGCCTTGGCACCTTGTCCACCATACTTAACCAGGCCGTCTTAGTTCTCCAAGCCCACTGTCCGATATGGCTGTCCTCGTCGATCTGACTCCACTTGTCCGGGAACTTAGTCCGCAGACTGCCTTTCCCGCTAGCCTCGTTCGCGGCGAGAATCTGGTCGCGGAGCTTCAGCAGATGCGGCATGCGATCTATTCGCGGGATGTCGCAAGCCCCCGCATCCTTTTCGATAAATGCTCTGAGCTTGTTAAGAAGCGATTGACGTTCGCTGCTACGACAGTGCTCGAATGTGCCTTTCGTGCGTGCAAGCGATTTGCGCCTTGGTTTCGGGAGGACACGAGCTGGAGTAGCAGTGGACGCAGGAGTGATCTTGTAATCCTCGGCAGGCTCGGGTTCCGGAGTTGGGGAAGAAGAGTCAGACCCCGAGGAAGAGGAGCCTAAGGGAGATGGCGATGGAGATTGCATCCTAGTATCTGACTCATCCCGCGCCATGTTTGAGATGGATTCAGATTGCATGGCTGGAGTGGCGCTGTCACGAGCTTGAGCTTCCCGCTGTTGCTCTTTGCACCACGGACAACGGCCGTGACAGGAATGGCTGTGCGATCGGCGCAGTTGAAATACTCCCATGGGCGAGCGATGAGTGTTTGATAATGGTTGTTAATCGCATATCCACGTTGTTGTTCCGAGGAATGCTGGTGTTGTGCATACGTTGAAGGGTGTTGTAATGTCGAAGATGTAAGTCGTTGTTCGATGGTCGAAACGCATGCCTTGCGATAGTGAGGTGCATATGGTAGTGATCGATGCAATGAGGTATATCGACCATGTGTGAGCATGTAAAACTTGCACTAGCTCATGTCCGTGAAAGTGGCATGCCAGCCCGCGAGGCGAGCCAGTGAGCTACTCTGCCCTCAGTCACCGACCACATCATCCATAACCCTCCTGTCAAAGAACCCACGGATCTGCCTCGCCGCCTGCCCACCTACCAATTTCTCCAATTCCGCATGATCCGAATTCGCCACGTCCATCACATTGTCAAACTTCAAAATTAGCGTCTGCAGCACTTTCGCATTGACACCCGGCACTGCCCTGAGCATATCCTGCGGCGTCTGATTGAACGTCCTCGTGTCCGCATCTTCGCCTTCTCCAAGACCCAGCTGCACCGCGCGGATGGGGTCGGGTTCGTCTTGCTGCTTCTTCAGCTCTTCGAAGATCTCGGCGGTTTGATACGGAGAGCTGGACCAGATGATGCGTAGTCTAGGGAAGGCGAGAGTGAGCAGCACGAGCTTGGACTGCAAGTCTGAGCCGACGAGGTTGCTGCTGCTGGAAGCGGAGTAGTCGGCGAACGGCTCAAGGGTGAAAGCTTTCTGGGCGTCGAATTCAATGAGCAGCATGGGCGCTTTGTAGTACTGCAGCATGGTCTCGGCTTGGTTGTAGAGGCGTCCGTCGGAGAAGGAGGAGATCAAATCTTTGATGCTCTTTCGCTCGACGCAGATATCTGGGGTCAAGACGTAATCGCCGACTGTCAGCATACAGGGCACGACCACCATATTGCGGCCGTGGATGAGGGAGGGCAAGCTGCTGCGAAATTCGCGCACATCGACGACGACTCGTGGTGGTTCGGCTGTAGCTGCTAGACGACCTCCGCCTGCAATTCGAGTGTTGACTGTGCGGAGAAAGCTTTCTTGCGGGTCCATGTTGTCGGTGTCGTGGGTGAACGTCAAAGCCATGTTTCCACGCTCTCGGATGAGCTTCGCGAACGAGTCCTTCTCCCGACGCACTGCAGATAAATATCGCTGCTCCTCAACACTCCCTCCATAGTACATGAAGTACACCCGTACCTGTCGATTCCCGTGACTGCTCCGGTACATCTCTATTCGTCTGATGAAGGCGGCATCCGGCTCGTACATAATTACATATCTCGGCTTGACTTCTTCAAGCAGGTGATCGTCTTTGTCACCGTCATAAGGGTGTACTAATACAAGATCTTTCATGTCGTAAAGGTCGTAATAATCTTCCATGTCGTCAAGTGGGTCTGCTCCAAGGTCGACCCTGGTAGCGTTGTCCTCGGCTTCGTTCTGAGCGAGCTCGCGGAGAAGAGACTGGATATGGGCGTCTTTATCTCCTGCGACTTGGACAGTGCCGCCGATGGTCCGCGAAGGTGCAGAACCGCCACCACCACCTCCACGAACCCTTCGTCGCTCGTTGGGAGGAGCCCTGCCTCCTCGATTACCTTGGCCGTTGGTGGATGTGCCGTTGATCTCCTTCTGATTCGCGGCAAAGAGATTGCTGCTCACTCGAGCAAAGTCCGTCTTCCACTGTAGGTAGTATCTAAGCTTGCGCCGTAGCATATATTTCGCGCTGGGCTTCCGCTCGAAAGGCTCGTTCTCATCGCTAGACAGTCTCTGCTCATCTGACTCTTTGTATGCGGTTTGGAGGTACTCGCGCAGCTGTCTGCATGTTCCCTGATCGCCGCACATGATCAGTATACTACCACTGGACTCATCTTGGGTCTGAGGATGGAAGTAGACATCTCGTTCTATTTCTTCCAAGATCTCAGCCAACAATGCCCACTTTGGCATCTCCTCGAGAACGGGATTGAGACCATCGGTGTCCGTTTTTGCCAGGCTGTCACTGATCTTGCCAGTATACACACGTCTCTTTGCGGAGTCGAACAGAGTATGCGCTGCATCGAGAAAAAGCCAAGGCGACTGGTTATTCCGGTTTGACCCTTGAGGCGGCGCAGAGGCGGCAAGAACAGTATCTAGATACTTGTGGAAGTCGACGGCGTTGAGGACAAGCAGAGAATGCAGGATCTGCCTGAGTATTCCCAGATCTCGCACAATCTGCCGTGTCCGAAAACTCGTCCGATGCCAGACTGGATCCAGCTGCCTTCTCACGATAGAATCAAAGGAGCGATGTAGCGCGCTGTCCAGGTTCCAGTCGTCCATCTCAAGTCCTGGATTTGCCTTCTTCAACTCTGCTATCGACACCTCTACGCACTCCATGACCGCATTCTGTATGTCCCGCATAGCCTCCGTCATAGGTACTTCCAGCTCAATGACCTCTGCCTTCCGCCGGCCCTCCAGCGACCTGGCCACAGTGACATGGAATCGCGGGTACAGTACCGGCTTCCGCAGAAACAAGTTTCGTAGAATGTTCGACAATGGTTGGAATCCTGACGTGAAAGGCTCAGGCTGATCCGAGAATGCTTTCAAGAAGCCCTTCTTATTCTTCTGCCTGTATATCCGCACGATGAAAGCCTCCAAGCTCGTCGCCGCCATTCGATCCGCGTGCAGCACCACCACACCCGTCACCATCGCCGGGTCCAGCAGACCACTCAGAAAGTCTACGATTAATATCCGACTTGTAACAGAGCATATGCCGCCTCTTTTGTACATCTTCTCCCGTGTCCCGACATTCGTCAAGTCCGTGTTCACCAGCTGCATGCCGCGACACTTCGGACTCCCGCTCACGGCGGCATGCTCTGCCAGCGACTCGCCGATCCAGTCATTCTCACGGTCCTCGGCGCCGATGAGGATGACCAGATTCTGTCCGGCCGCATCGTAGGAGTGGAGGAGATTGGTTACTAGTCGGAGGAGGCCCAGCCCGCGGGCGAGAATGAGGAGGATGTCTTCGTCGCGAAGCTCGTGGAACACTTCTTGTTGAAATTCGAGAGGTAACGACAGACGTACGGGTGGGTCCACGTCTGCGACGTCAGTAGCCTCCGGCATTGAGTGCGAGCATTGGGAGTTGCGAGGATGATGTCGCGGGTGTGGTTCGTGAAGTGATCGCCGCAAGGGTGGAGCTTGAAAGCTTGGGAAGACTTTGATGGGCGTCGATGTTTGATGACCTCAAAAAACTGTACATAAAACATGATTGCACGGGAATCTGGATACATGAGCGGAGCAGTCCTTGAAGCATTCTGTTGAATCAGCATTCTTACACCACCTATACCTGAGCCATGTACCAAGGCAGCAGGCCGTGCGAACTAGGATTGATCAGGCGTATTATTAAGACACGTTGGCTATCGCAGCACCGCCTTGATCAATGCAGGTAGGTCCACGATGTGATCAGAGCATGAGGACATACCTTACATCCGGATTTTCCTGCACTTTCCAAAATTACTCAAGGTAAGAGGCTGCGTACCTTCGTGCTTCGGTCCAAACTGCACACACTCCAAGCTACCTATGTGCACTTTGTCTAGTTAAGCGTAAGCAATAACAAGGAACGATGTTATCGGAAGGACCGTGTCGTTGTCGCAGAAAGCATTGCGATGCCGAAGCTCACCAACCTTCCGCATATTCCTCGCCTTACATGCTTCGCTCGATTAGCTTGGTCGGTGCAGTTTGAGCGGAAGCACGGGGGTAGGGAACGGCAACGGCGTTGGAATTCAGACACGTGAGAATGGGCAATACTGGATTCGGAGCTATATACCTTACTACGCATACGAGATGCTTTTCGTTGTGATGCATCCTGTCCTTTCTCCTTGCCTTATCTCCTTAATCTCGATGCAAAGACAATGCCAAACTCCTTTTTTGACTGCTGTCATCATCCGTAATGCTCGTTGTGGGGGTATCATTTGATCCTGCTCTTGATCTCGTTGCTGTCGTTTGATTTTGGGTACGTGAAGCGATGCTGTGGGTTGGATTGAAATGTGCTGGGGCAAGGGTGCGCCAATGCCAATGTGCTGGGAACAGGGGGCAAGTGATGGGAGTATTGAGAAGCAGGTGGTGCCAAAGGAAAATGTGTTCAAAAGCCGAAGAATCAAGGAGCCTTCTGAGATGCAAGTCTTTGGCGTGATGGGTAAAGAAATGATGCGAAGCTTACTCAAGCTGACTCTGGACGAACACACATCTTGCACGTGGGTTCGCCGTCTTCGATGGTGCCGCATTTGGGGCAGAAGATATTCTCGCAAAGGCTACAGACCATGAGAACCGACCATGGCTCGAGACCAGCAGGATGGCTGCCACGGAGACCATAGACGCTGTTTGCTGTTTGAGTCTTCAGCACTTTATCATCCGTGTTATTGCACGTGATGACTTGATTGGCAAAGTGGCAGCATGCTTTGCCGCAGACGTGACACTGCTTGATGCCATCATTCTGCTCTTCAGGATGTGGCGGAACTCCCAGCAAAGGGCTGCGAACTGCGGAGTCGACGTCGAGACGGGCCATGACATGCTGACCTTTACATTTAATGTTGGTCGACGCCCAGCCAAAGTTGTGGTGCGGATGGATCAGTTCGTCCTCGCTCCGGGCCTTGAGAAGCTCAAGTTGGAGACGACGGCGAATGTGTTGGTACTCGTTGGTGACATTGGCGAAGTGGGTTACTTTCGGCGGACTGTCACTGATCGCTCGTCCTTGAAACTCTGGGATCGGCTGCTGCGACTCACGGCGGAGACTCTGGTAGTCCGACATGACTCTAGCGAATGGAGTGATAGTCGAGGGTGCTGCTTGGAGGATTTGCTCTGCGATGCTCGGGCTCTGAGGTTGCATGACCTTCGAGGCGAGGATTTCATCGATCTGAACGTCCACCTCAGTGTTGACATCAGGTCCTTCGTCGTTGTTGCTGACTGCAGCTGGAGGAATAGCGAATCTCACCTGGCGCGGTGTCTCTACCCGCGATCGAACTTGACGAGCAGCTGGGTTGTTGCGCAGCTGTCCGAGTGGGGAGTCCGGAAGCGAAGGGCTCATTGAAGGAGAACTGTCGACGCCCATCATGCGGTTCGAGGTTGGCTTGCTGATGCGGAGCGCCAATGGCGACTCGTCGGCCGATTCCGCCCTCCTCATACCCATGCTGCCGACTCGCAGGGGAGACGGCGATGGTTCGGGGCTCATGCCGGCGCCATAGAACCGCAAGGGCGCCGAGGAGACTTCTGGGCTGGAGGCAGATCTCGAATTGGTGCTGCTGTATTGCAGAGGAGATGGCGTCATGGCTGAGGTCAGCGCCGGACTCGCCCTCGTCTTACCCAAGCCCAGAGGTGACGGCGATACTGGTGGACGGGGTGCAGGACGAGCAGGAATCGCGGGGCGTTCGCCGTTGCCGAGACCACTCGCTGGGCTGTTGGTCGGAACAAACGGCAATGGCATCGATGGAAGCGGCGACGCAGCTGGCAGCGCGGGCTCTTCATCGGCGTCAAGTATGCTGGTTTTGATGCTCGATGGGCCAATTGATGATGTCAGAGAACGTGTGTCCGAATCGTCAGGCAAGTTGAGACCTCCTCCACCAGTCTGCTGGCCGTAGACTGCTACGTCGAACTTCTGTCGGCGCAAGGCACGTGTCGACCAACGCTCAGATGGAGCTTGCGAGATGTCAGATACAGTCACAGTGTCCGCAGACGATGCCGGAGTGCTGGGTCGACCGTAGGCTTGTTTGTAAACCCCGGACTTCTCGAGAATTTGCAGGTACAGCGGCTTCGACGCACTTGATGGCGTTGCGGGAGCCACAGGACTGGGCGGATTTGGCACGCTCGGGGAATGAACTCGGGGACTGCCTGGCTGTGGCACCGGGATTGGGCGCTCAGGCTCTGGGCGCCGGAAGGTGGGCGCCATATGAAGTGGTATAGTAGGAGAGTCTGGGCGTGGTGTGCCAGGTGAGGAGTCGTGACCGTCAGCAGGCGTTGCAGCACTATCCTCATACTGGCTGAGACCGGAGCCGAAGCTGCTGTCAGACGACGAGTCGGACGAGGTGTCATTGTCTGCCGTGTTGTCGACGTTTGGGCGACGAGCCGTCGGTGTTGCTGAGCGAGCGCCGTTGCGTGCTGTCGCGTCCGAGACGTTTCCATCATCGTCATCTTCGGAGCACGACTCGGTGTTGTGATAGATCGAGGATGGCGATGTAGTCCGACTGGCAACACGCGAATTGACTGCCGGATCTGGAGTACGTAAAGCTGGGTGGATACCATCCTGGGAGGAGAAGGCTTGCGCACAGGGTATGGGCGAGGCTGAGTTCTCGCGACCTGTATCAAATCCGGCCGGTGCTCCCAGGAAGTTTGAATGGCCTTCCAAAGGCGAGAGCGTCGAGTCTTTGCGGCCTTGCTGCTCGATCCTGGCTTTGCGCTCAAACGAGAGCTGGCGGAAGAAAGCTTCATTGCGCTTGGGAGCGTAGCGACCCTGGATCTTCGAATCGCGGTCGACCTTGATCCTGCCGATGTTCGATGCGACAAGTACACCGTCGTCCTCGGGTGGAGCGATCTGTGATGTAGAAATGCCGAGACCAGCTTGGGACGGCGCAGCTTGAGTCTGATGTGGAAGTGGAGATGCCTGCTCGTGGTGGCGTAGCTTTGTGTGGATAACGCTCGAGCCCGATGAGAAGGAGCCTGATGGGGTGAATCCTGACCTGCTGGAACCCGCGGGCGTGAAGCCTGATGGCGTGGGAGCCGATGGATTTAAGCTTGACGGAGTGCTTGAAAAGGACTCCAACGTTGTGCTGGATGCAGTCTCGGCGCGTTCCCTCGTCGGGAGAGTTGGACTTGTTGTTCGACTGTACACACCTGTGGCGGTGGTTGACGTCTTCGCATCGTGGCTTCGCTCGAATCTGTCCGCGATGACTCTCTGAAACCAGGAAATTCGCAGCTCCTCCATCTCCTCTTGACGCTTTAAGACCTGCGTATCGAGCAGAGCTTGCGTGAACCGCTCAACATACCCCTCTTCAAATGGAAGTTCGCCTTTGGGATACCAAGGGGCACTTGCACGGCTGTAATGTTCGCTACTCTCCTTGGTAGCCACCCCTTTCTTTTGTTCCTCCGTCAGATCTTGCCCTGCTCTAGCAAACGCTTGCTCTATGTTCCTCTCTGCAATCAACAGTGAGCTTCTCCAATTCTTCAGCGCTCGAGCCCTCTCATCCCCATCCGCTGAAGATGTCTCAGGGGATTGGCGAGTAGACTCGAAGCTGGCGCAGCCATGAACCGACTCGCGGGTTTTTTGGACAGTGATAGCGCTCATAGCTTCCTCCTCTGGCGGGATCACTGGCGGGTCTTGTTTCGAAAACTTGCGTCGCTCGGCGCGAGGCGCACGATTTGCGGTCACTGTTTTGCATTGCGCTCCGCTGGAAGTGGCTCCTTGGTCCTTTTTGTCTTGCGGTGTTTGTTCCGGCGCATCGGGAATGCCAGTAGTGCTGTCGCTCCCCTCGCGACGGAACGAAGGCATGCTGAAGTTAATGGACGATTCTGGGCTTGCAACCACGGTTGATGAATTGTCAGACACTCTCGGGGTGATGGTAACTTGGGAGTCTGTTACACACCGCACATCGCCCTGGCAGCAGAACGAAAGAGGGGAACTTGAGCGAGTCGGCATCGGCGGGAAATCTTCGGCACTGGCGTCTGCGAGCTTTGTTCTGGAGAGCATCTTCTTGATTCGCTTCCCCATAGAGAAGGGTGCGCGTTTCTGGTCATCCTCGGGGAATTGTGGGATGAGCTTCAAGTTCTCGTCGAGGTGTTCAGGTGCTGGAGACTGTAACCTGTCAGTGTATACTCTTCGAAGATCTCGGGAGCGCTTACTTCAACAATTGCCAGGTTTGTCGCTTCCAAGCCACAGTCGGTCACGAATGTTGGTCGCTCGCCCTCCCTCACATTGTCACGCTTCACGGGGTGCCGCTGCTGCAGCCGCGGTCGCCGGTGGAAAACACGCTGGAAGATGCTTACCTGGTTTGTCATCTCGCTCTCCTTCTGCTCGCGCTCCGGAATCGCCTCGTCGGTGGTCTTCGCGTTCTCGATGTTGAAGTCTTCGGATGTGGTGGCTGCATCGCCCAACACGGAGGCTATTTGAATCGTCGAGAACGGGCGGATCGGAGGAAGCTCGGGCGCGACGGTCACCGCTGATTTCGCTGCTTCCTCGTGCCCTGTACGTGCGCATCGTTAGTGGGATGGCAAGCGAGTGGAGGTGAAGTGGTAGCATACAAAACTTGCTCGCAAATGACTTCTTCTTCTTTACTGTCGGTGTCTTCGGTCGGTCATGCGCGGTATCCGGCGAGGTGCGCTGCGGATGGAGGTTGAAGCTCATCCTAGTGGCGCTGTATCGTGTCAGTCACATGCGTGCTCAATGGCTGTCACGAGCCATTCACAAGCCAGAAGAGGCGAGGAAGATTACTCACCGGTGGACTGATTGACGTTGTTGATAGACGCTGCTGAAGAGGAATAGCACGTGCGAGTAAGAGGATGTAGAAGTGAGGAAACGACGGTGCGGTCCTGTGTAACCGAAGCTCGAGTGAAGTGAAGCTGAACTCCTACCTGCAGGCCGGAACTGCGCCGCGGCGATAGCAGGAACCTCACTTTGAAGACGCACATAATATTTGCATGGACCAATCACAAGAGCTCAAAGTAAGCTTCAAAGGAGGATAAGACGTGCCTGTTGGCTCGAAGGGCAACGATACACGACTTCTGACACCATCGTGGTGAGAGAGAGTGAATGAGACAGATCGCTGCATTCATGTCAGCCAACTAGTTTCGTCTTCGCACATGGCACTAACCTTGAGAATGACACTGCCCAATGAGTCGTTCTTCATCAACAGAACAACGTACATGCACTCCACCTCCTGTATCAATTGAGAGTGTGTGCGCAGATGTGAGCTTTGAAATGTTCTCTTCCCAGCACCACGACTCGAGAAAAGCTATCTAGGGCGGGCATTGCAAATCTAGCCCGATCAAAACACATAGCGCTGGCCGAACGCTCACCAGACGCCAGCATTTCGGATACGAGCGAGGAAATACTCAAACGATCATGCTTTTCGTAACGACATCAATCTCACCAGTGTATCACTTCTTTTGCGCGTACAGCTCGGTCCACTCTTTCGCAGTCTTGATGGCCTCGGGTTGGTTCTCCTGCGCCATGTGTTAACGAGACAACTTGACGATGCTCATATTATCTGCACTGACCTTCCACTGCTTTGCGACCGCTTCATTCAGCGGATCCTCCGGGTTCGGCGCGCCCAAGAGCGCCTGTATACTGAGCAGAATCGTGCGGATCTGGAGTGCTGGAGACCAGTTGTTCTTGAGGACGTCGAGACAGATCCGGCCCAGGCGATCGATGTTTGGGTGGTAGATGCGGGTGAGGAATCGTATCCGTGGTGGACACATTGGGTAGTCATCGGGCAGAAATAGCTCCAGATGGAACACACCACCTTCAGATACGTTAGCTTCCGGTCGCACCGTAGCTGTATTGTGCCAGTGTCCCACCTTCGTAGCAACTGCCACCTGGTCCTTCCACTATCACATCAAAGTACCGTGCGTTGTCGTCGTGCGGCGTGGCGGAGATGCCCGGCACCGGTTCATTTTGCAGTCTCTCCGTCTCTTTGATGATTCGCTTTGGTAAAGGCGCCGACATGTCTGCGAGACGGTGGGTGTTTGTTCGAGATAAGAGGGATGAGGCCGGACCGCGGGCGATTGGTGTTGCGGCTGGACTTGTGGCAGAGCGATCGAATGATTTGGCTTTCAGCAGCGGAGCTTCTGGGAGACAATGGAATGAAGCCGTGAAGTCGGGACTGTCGATTGCGAAAGTCAGGAGCGATGTGTTTGTAAGTTCCGAAGCTTGCAAGATGAAGTCGTTTGATGATGTTGCGTCAGATCTCAGATCTCTTGGCTGTCGCGTGGGGCAAGGGTGCACGTGAAGGACGCTAATGAGCACGCTAGTGGGCGGCAACAACTCCATGGAAATGGGCGATTCTTTCCTCGACAACAACATCGATCCTGTGCAGTTGTCGATGGGCGTGCAAACTCCCGACCGGCGATGGAGCCTCAACGATGAGATGGATTTCAAGGAGCCGTTCGACGATCGATAGACTGCTTTGGCTCACGCTGTCGACCATAACGTGCATCCTTGCCATTGCGCTCTATCGCTCACCCGATGCAACAGCGCTTAGACGAGGGACTTCGAATGGAGAACCAGAGTACGTGTCAATGCGGCGGTATGTCTTTCGGCTATGGCCAGAAGCTGATATCCGCGAAGGAAAGACTGGAATGTCAAGCACCATCTCGGTGGCATCTCACCTTGGTATGCGCGAACTCCGCAAGGTGTCAATGGCTCCCATGACATTCCACCTGGCTGTGTCGTCGATCAAGTCCATCTCATGTCGCGTCATGGAGAGCGATTCCCCACACTAGCACCTGGAATACGCATGCTCGAGCTATATCAACGACTGCAGCATGCCAACATCACGTTCGCCGGAGACCTGGCTTTTGTCAACAGCTGGAACTTCTTCGCGCCGTTGCCTGATCAGCAATTCGAGCAGCTGACAACGACTAGCCCTTACGCTGGAACTCTGAGTGCCTTCTCCGCTGGCGTCAAGCTCAGGACAAAGTATTTCCACTTGCTGGAGTCAGCAATTGCCCGGCGAAAGACATCATTTTGGGCGAGTGACTCACAGAGAGTCATCGATACCGCCAAAAACTTCGCTTCTGGTTTCTTTGGAATGGACTGGGCCGACTATACAACCCTCCACATCATCCCAGAGACACTTGAGCAAGGAAGCAACACGTTGACACCCGGTCGTGCATGCCGGAACTATTTCGATGACACCGATGACTACGGCCGTGGTTACGGAGCCAAACAACTAAAAGCGTTTGGCGCGACGTATCTTTCGGCCATTAGCCAGCGTCTACAGAATGACAACTCCGAGATCGCATTCAGCAACGACGAGGTCTATACCATGCAGGAGATGTGCGGCTTCGAGCTCATGGCCAAAGGGTCCTCCAAGTGGTGCGATGTCTTTACCCGAGATGAGTGGCTATCATTTGAGTACGCAAGAGACACATGGCACTACTACCGCGCAGGATCCGGGAGTCCGTACGCCGCTTCGTTGGGCTTCCCATGGCTAAATGCTACCACGAACTTGTTAAGGCAAGGACCGGAAGCCGGACCTCTATTCCTCAGCTTCAATCATGACGTTGATATCATGACCTTGCTAGCAGCTCTTGATCTCTTTCCTCAAGATCCGCCTCTGCCGACGAGCCGTGTTCTGCACGACCGCACTTGGCGAATGTCAGATGTGACGCCTATGCATGGCCGCATAGCGCTCGAAAGAATGACTTGCACTGCTTTGAAGACTTGCTTTGCGAATCCGTTGTATCCGAATCATGTGTATTGCGATGAGAACGAAGAAGAGGAGTTCGAGACGTATGTGCGGATCGATGTGAACGATGCGATCGTGCCGCTTCCTGGATGTGCGGATGGACCTGGGGGCTGATGCCCGCTTCACGACTTCGAAAAGAGGGTCGGAAAGAGAGGCCGAGAGACGAAGTCTTTTGCGGAGATGTGTGGGACCGGAGGATCTGGCGGCGTTGAGTTCTTGCATCAAGAGAGAAAGCAGGCCTTTCCACAGCAGAGCGGTTCTAAGACGTGATACGTGAAGCCGGGAATCGCTGTTTCTGTTGGTGTACGCTTTCATTGTCCTGGTCTCCCTGAGGCGGGACATTGTCCGTAAAGATCTCTGCCTCACTTTTCCATGCCTTCAGATTCATACACGAACCGAGACTGCGTCTTCCTGCTCTTCATCAAACAAATATCGCAAACGCCACGCCCAACCAAAAAAAAAACCTACCGAAGTCGTCAGCAAGACACTCAACCTCCAATCGACGACCTCTGCTTTCAAGACACTCCCGACGTTCCAACAAAGACACTCAGCAGCGTCCTTTCGACCCAAGTCCAGTTCAAGCCCTACTCTTTGATCATCTTCAGAATACCGATCGGGGCCATGATGCATCAAAATACAGCCTTAAGGACGTAAAGCAAGAGGTACAGCCATGGCTCGAGAAGGTGATGACTCCAGAGGACGAGTTCGACGGGCGATGCGATGAAGTTCAGGAGCTCGAGTGTCAGGACGACAAGGTGGATGCTGCAATAGGGAATGGTCAGCGAGGTCCTCAGCGATCGAATGTCGTACGACTCACGTTGGAGCGCTCCGACCGGAGCCTGTCTCATCGAGCAGTACAAAAACCAGTACAAGAATGTTCCCAAGGACGAGCTGAGTGTGTGAAATCCAGAGGAGCCAGAGAGGGAGAGGATGGAACAGTCGGTGGGCATACGAGCCGTGCATGCTCGCCCGCGAGAATGATGACTGCATAAAGATACAATGCTTGCTGAAAGCAGGAATAGAACGAATGCAACCAGGATTGTTGGTGCTACATATCTATATCTGACCATCAATTTTCGCTATTGAGCTGTGCCTCGAGCAATCATGCGAATTGCAGCAAGATTTCCTCTGCAGGCGCGTAACGACACACAGGAACCAAAGGCACATTCGTTGGATTGTGCTGTGCCGCCAGACATGAAGAAGCATGCTTTGCCGCAAACAGTGCATACCTTAAATTTTCTTGCTTGAAACGCCAGGCGCATAGCGATACATGAGATCAAAGTCAAAATAGAGAACAGGCTGAACAGACATATAAATACTACCCCTGCTGCAGCTTCCGATGTTTCACTTTGCTATAATAGGAAGGAGCTGCCGCCAAGGACGATTGACGCCTAGGCTTGAAATGAAGGCGGCTGCGCGCGGAGCTTTGAACACCTCCGTTGATCCCCTGAACATGACGCCTGAGAAGTCTTGGACAATGTCGTTGTTCGTTCGTCCACTCTAATGAAAACGCGGCGAGACTGTCTCATCTACCCCAGCTAAGTCAGATCATCCTCTTATCCTGTCCGGTCGTTCGCCTGTAAGTCATGACACCATAACTCCATTTCCATAGACGCCATCGAATAATTCCTGCTTGTCCTCTCTGACTCCGCTGTGTCTTCGTTGCACGCTCGAGCAATTCCAGAAAGACTCCGTACTGTTCCCAGGTCTCATTACCCTCGCCTCTCTCGCCGCGTTATGCAAATGCTTTCCCTAATACTTGCAGCCCGTGCAAAACGAATCGAAAATGGGCAGCCTCACGTCATCGATTTTCCGGCCTTCTTCGTCTGACTTGGCAGACAATGCCTTCTAGAACATGGTGCCGAAGTTCTCGTTGACCTCCGCGAGTGGTTTACGCGGGCTGGCGGGTCGACCACCGTCCTCGGTTGCGGGCTTCCGATGTCTGCGAGTGGATTAGTAATGAGAATCGTCGGCCAAGAGGATAGTCATGCATACCTGAATGTGAAGCCCACGAACTGCGAGCGTCCAATCTCGCTACCCCGATCTGCCATCCGCTCGAGAGCCTCCTGCTTCTCCAAAACTTCTTTGTACTTGGCCATGTCCTTCTCGTTGCCAAAGTCGTCAAAGTAACCAGCATCCGTCTCTGAGTCGAGTTCCGGCACAAACGGTGCGCGCTCCTGTCGTATCTTATCCCAGGACACCTCCTTGAAGTAGTCATGATCTTTGACCTGCTTCATGCCGCGCAGTCTGTTGCCCTTGACGTTGATGAGGTGAGTGATGAGATCCCAAGTGCGGCGAGAGAGGAAGTAGCTCGGGTCTTCGTATTCCGGCTTGCGCAATACCTGCTGCCATCGCTTCAAATTCTGCCAGGTCTCATCTACCGATGCTCCAGCGAATGGAGGGTAGCCGGCAAGAGCCTCGAAGAGCATGCAGCCGAGAGACCAGTAGTCGACAGTGAAATCGTACTCGTCACCCTTGAGCACTTCGGGAGCCATGTAATCCGGTGACCCAACAATGGACTTGGCGTAATTGACGTCGCGCTCTCTCAGTGAACGGTAGCCTTCACGACGCTCAGAAAGAGACCGGTCCTCCA
Source organism: Zymoseptoria brevis (assembly GCA_000983655.1). Classification (NCBI taxonomy): domain Eukaryota; kingdom Fungi; phylum Ascomycota; class Dothideomycetes; order Mycosphaerellales; family Mycosphaerellaceae; genus Zymoseptoria; species Zymoseptoria brevis. The sequence continues at coordinate 26,805 of JYJE01004069.1, read as the reverse complement.
TGGGTCGACCGAAGGGAATTGCTGATGATGGGAGATTGCCGACTTCCTCGAGCTTGATCCGCATGCTCTCGATCTTGGCAGGAGCGAGGAATCCCGCAGCCAGCCCAAAATCTGTGAGCTTGACGTGACCCGTCCCGTCGATGAGGAAGTTCTCCGGCTTCAGATCGCGATGAATGTATCCGAGGGTGTGCAGGGCATCAACACAAAGAAACATTTCGGAAATGTAGAATCGAGCATGACGGTTGTGCAGTACACCAGTGTTGTTCAACAGCGTGCGGAAGTCACCTCCCGGGACGTACTCCATTGCCAGATAGATGCTGTTGTCGTCTTGGAATGCATATAACAAGCGTGTCAACCACTCGCTCTTAGCATTGGTGAGAATGTCGCGCTCGGTGAGGACGTGACGGACTTCATCCAGCTTGAAAAGTAGCTTCTTGCTCATGACCTTGAGGGCGCAAATCTCACGGGTATCCTTCTTCGATGCCAAATACACCTGGCCGTATCCACCCTGGCCGATTTGAGTCAGGATCTGGAAATCGCCCTGTCGAAGTCTGGTCCGTCGCTGTCGGAGGTTCGCGCGCTCATGGCCCAGATATTGCGTCCACAATTGATCGTGCTTATCCACATCTCCCGCGGGCATTGACGGTGTTGGTGGAGGGTTGTGCGCCTTGAATGCTTGCAGGCGATTTTGACGGTTGTGGACGTACGACAACAGATCGTAGTAGTAGTCGAGGAAGTAAAGTTGTGTAACATTTGCCAGTCTCTTAACACTCGGCTTTTGCAGCTTTTCAATCTCCTCTTGCGTCAGTCCATTCGAGATGGTCTTGGGTTGGCGGCCAGGTGAGAGGTCTTCTCGCGAGCTGTATGGTGCCTGTCGGCTCGCAGCGGCCTGATTGATGAAGCTCTGTGTTTGTTGTATCTGCGGGCGACTGCTCGGCGGTGTGTTCTCCTTGCCATTCTTGCGGGTGGGACTGCCTGGTGCGCCTGCTTTCGCGTCCGCTGCGGCGAATGGGTCGATCTCGTAGTCGTGGTTGTTGGGTGTACCCGCTCCCTGCTGTCTCGACTGGAGCGCACCGTGGTTCGATTGTCCTTGGGGGGGCAGGAGCTTCATAGCGTTTGCGAAGACATTGGGCAGGTCAAAGGCGCCCGGAGGCATTTTATTCTTGCTCGGACTGCCTTGAGGAGTTCGCGGCGGCGAGATGAATGCATCTTGATCGTGTATCGGCGTGCCAGGCATACTGCGAGCGTCGTTGGTGGAGCGGGTGTGCATTAGTGGTGGAGGGACAGGCAGGGCGAAGTCGAGCTTCTCTGCGCCGGGAGTCTGTGACGTGTTGGAAGCCATTGCGCCGAGAGGTCGGAAGGAGAGGCGGTCGAGGTGAAAGCTGCTCGGCGGAGCAGGTGCCTTTAGGTGCGATGCGCAATCGGGCGAGGACACTGCAGACGCGACGAAGGTGTTGGTTTGGTGAACTCTGACTTCCAGCAAACGGCTTGTGACGAGGGTAGGCGGCTTGATGTGAAACATCAAAACAATCCCGCTTGCACAGCAACGGACCCAACTTCTTCCCAAACACACATACCTGTCATCCCAGCCCGCACACGGCACGAATAATGGTCGTCGCCAATGGACGTCCAATGCTATACTTGATGACAGTATGGCCCTCTCCGCAGCGAGCTGCGATGCTGAAGTGGTCGCTGGCGTGGTCCCCATGGTCGGCCGGATGTGCAGCAAGGTTGTTGACGATCTAAGAGTCATCAGCGGCAGGGCCATGTCAGCGGCCGAGAAAGGCAGCAAGACTCGAACAAGGACATTATTCACATCCTTCAAGACGACGTCTCTCGATGTTGAGTGGTATCACAGGTGAGGATGGTCCCATTCGCGCAACGAAGGCAATGTGGATGTACGGGCAGATGCAACTGAAACTTTTCCTATTCTGTCCACATCCAGCTACCTGGCCCATGAGATGACTTCAAGCTCCGCGATCGCGAGAGAGCCGGCTCGACAACCAGAGGAAGAACGTGGCAACGCCTCGAAGGCACACCTCTCAGTCCGTCCATCGCGATACCAAGGAAGCAGCGTCGGCAAAGCCTTTACTGAGAGTGAGTACTAGACTACCGTGGCCCGTGACACGACTGTTCAAGCTCGAGCCCGGAGATGACGGAGTGGCCTACAGGCCTTCCCATGTACCAGCACAATTCGCAGACCGGTCGCCTCGCAAAAGAAGGATAGGGGTTGCTGTTGTTCTACTCAGTCACTTGTCAGTAGTCAGTCGGAGGTACGACAGGCAGGAACAAGATCTGGACTACGCTCACACCACGTGCGCGGGCATCTTCTTTATATCTGGTAAGCATTGGATTTCCCACTGATAGGACGACTTGAGCCTATCTGCAACTGCGGCTGTGCTGCTCAGATAAGCCTGAAACCTCTGGCCACGATAGGAAGGCAATTTGGGCCCCAGTCCCTTTGTAACACCTGTTCCATCCAGGTCGTAGACACGGATTGCATTGATTCGCTGGGCGCAGGATTGGGTGCTATTGCGTGCCTCTTATCGACATGATACCATCGAGGCTTGGTATGAGATAGGAGTTCCAAGCACAGGAATGGACATCTATAAGTACCTAGATGCTGCCGCTGCTTGAAAGGAGTTCTTTTTCCATTTCAAGACCTTCAAGTACGGCAACTTTTCTGCCACTTTCAAACCCGTCTCGAGCTCATCGGCCCGGATGCCTCGTTGGCCTAGCAGTTATTCGACCTGACCGACCGCATACTACTTCCAAGCCTCAACCTCCTCAGGTATGCCGAATGGGACCTACCGAGTCGATCCATCCGATTCACGCTACCAACCAGTTCGCCCTCCACAACTCACAGCTCAGCGCTTCCTTGGCGTCTCAACCCGGCGCTCCCTGCAGCAAGGCCGCGACGGCACATGTACGTCGACTGATCGAGCAGTCCACGGTCTCGATGGCAATGTCGCGGCAGTCGCGGTTGAAGCGAAATCAAAGCCATCTGCATGGTCCCACCTTGGCTGAGTACTCGGACATCTGTACAGCACTCGAGTCATGCGCAGGGTGGTTGGACATGGGCGCATCCCACGCATCCCACGCAGCCGAGACGAAGGACCCTTTGATCTGCCACCCCACCATTTAGGCTTTCGTCCGCTCCACTGCTATCTTTGACAGCAAGCCACCCCAGATAAGATACCGCGAGAAAAGGTAATCACTCGTGTGTGCGATTGTCACATGCAAGCAGGACGTTATCGACTAATAACACGCCACTTTCCCGCGAAAACACCCGTACATGCGAGCACTGTCAGCCTGGCAGATTGCGAACGTCGCGGCCTTCGACCGCGAAGTCTCGGAACCAGACATTCGCGCATAATTCATGCCACATGTGCCCGTGATCGAGTGGCATGCCACCATGGAAAAAGTCCGGGGACGAACATGGTCCGCTGCCAATCGCCAGATCGAGAGAAGTTTCTATGTTGGCATCTTGATCAACGCATCCTTGATTTTGATATTTGCACAAGGACAGCATTGTGACTTCACGCGAGCAATACGATCTGCATCGCGATTCTCGACTGACCATCCTCGTCATTCTGCAGCGCTGCTCGTCCTGAACTCCGGAACCTTTCGCTGCTAGCAATTCCGAAACCGCGAATTGGTCGGTTGCTGTCGGAGCATCTGCGGAAGACGGCTCCACGCAGTCCGGGTTCTTCAGCAATGAAGGTTGGCGAAATTGGCACTTTGAACAGAGACGGAGTGGAGCTTCGTCATTTGACGGCGTTTGTCGCCAATGCGACGACCTCTTCGTAGTGGCAGCATGCTAACAGTTTGCGAAGAAGTGCCGATTACAAGCCAGTATGGCATTGAATTCGATACTCTAGGGCAGACCATCTCTGTATGAAACGGAACTTGCGACTTGTGCCCCATGGTACTATACGTTTGCATCCATGTCTGTTCAGTTGACCTTGCGACACCACTGCCACCGTTCCGACATCTCAACAGGCCTCAAAATGCCGCTCGCGTGGTTAAGCAAATACCCTACCACCAGACAGACCGAAGGCGATTGAATCATCGCACGTGTCAAAACCATGGCAATGCATCACCCTGACAGCTGGTTCATAGCATTCAACCGGTCTGAGGTCCGCTATTGTGCATGCGAGTGAGCACACACGGCCGCGACCCGGACAGCCCTCCTTTCTTCACTCCACAGAATTATATGAACCTTTGACGTGTGGTTGTATGGAGAGCAAGCCTCATTCGGATCATCGTGCTTCGGCAGGAATGCAAGTCTCGCCGCGCCGGCCTCAAATATGGTGTCAGTCAGGGTCGTGGGCCCCACAGTGGGCACCAATCCTCCAAAGTCCAGACAATTTATGGAGCGCAACCAGTTGCACGCTCTTGAGCAGGGCATATGTGGCGCTGGCATGGTCCCGGAGTGGACCAGTCCCGCCAGATCCCGCCAAAAGCTCCTCCGGAATATTATCTTCAGCCGGCTCGCAAGCAGATCAGAACGACGCGGTTGTAATCGAGAAGAAAACGCATGACGATTGTATGTCTTGAACCAGGATGGTTAATCTCGACATGCAGAGACCGGCCATGGACAATGCTGTCAGCACTTAAAAGATGTTGCATGTACCAGCGTACCGAATAGCATTCCATGCGCGACGCCAGAAGCTCCCTCCCATGTGAGCATGCAAGAAATGACGACGAAGGTCAAGCAACACCCCGGACCCATGCCAGGCCGCCAGCACGACCCCATGGTGGTGTGGCCAGTGAGGTGCCAGTCGATTGGTGCTGCAGCCATCCTCATCCCCACCCACCCGACAGGAGAGCTCCCTTTCGCGTGCAAATTGGTGCGATGGAGTGCCTTGTTGCAGATTTTGGTGGAGAGGCGGCGGCATATTACTGTATCCTCTTTGACTCCATAGCTGCAATGCATTGACGCTGGATGAAGGAACTTCCCTCTCGTGTCTGCGCTCTGGCTTGAGATCAATCTCTCGAGGACATTGGAGAAGACACAATCGATCCAGTGGATTGGTTGTAATACAGTGTAGAACGACCGATGCCAAGGGTGACCGTGTTTAGCTGCAGGTTAGTCGACTTTAGGACCCTCTCACCAGCGCAGCTGGTGCCGCGCTTCTTTTGAGCGCAACAGCCGACGGTTCATGTGCTTGGTTGGTTGACTTCGCGGCGGGATCCTCAATCATTATTATTCCCCAGAGAACATCCGTCCGTGTGAGATCATACACCTCTCCATCTCTACTACTATACATGTACCTCGCACGTGCGGCCTGCCATTTTCCATCGTCGAGGACCAAGAACGTCGACCTTTGACGTCTGCTTACGTCCCGCCAAAAACCCCGCCGCTGGTGAGAAAAGAGTGACTGCCGTGTGCTCGTATGTCTCACGCCCGGCCGAGTATGCGACATGGGAACGTCGGGAATCAGCGCGGGGCCTCACGACTGTCCTCCACCGACAACCTCTCCGCCTTAGACGACGCCTCCGACGCCGACGCTGCCACTGTTCGCTCCCCCGCCATCTCCTCACCACGACACGTGCGATTTCCCGATACCACCTACGACACCGCTTCCGGGTCCTCGAGTGCGATCGCCTCCCTCACCTCGCAGTCCACACTTGACACCCTTTCCACCAGACTGGATCTGTCACCGACCGAGCGCGACGCCCGTAAGGGCTTGTTGCGCGAGACATTCTTTGAGCAGTGGAAGGACGATGCCTCCCGGGTAGACACCGACAGCCCGGAGGTGATGCAGAAGAAAGATCCGTTGGGAACACAAATTTGGAGGCTATATGCCAAAACCAAGGGCCAGTTACCCAACTCGGAGCGGCTGGAGAATCTGTCGTGGAGGATGATGTCTATGAACCTGCGCCGTCAGGAAATGGAGCGCAAGCAAGGGTGAGAATGAACACACTTCGCATGAATGTCGAAGTTGTGCTGACACAAAGTCTAGACTCGTCCCAACGCAGGCCAGACAGAATGTTCCTAGTGGTATCGCAATGCTGCGCAAGTCTTCCGAGCAGACCAGCAGACCGCAGGCTCAGGAGGACCACATGGATCTGGACGAGTTCCTCGTGCCGTCCTCGATTGGTACACCCGCTGGAGGCTCACCCGCGCCGTCCTCTGGCGCCGATGAGTACACGTCTACTGCAACGTCGATGTCGGCAATACCGATCAAGCAGCAGCAGCGACTACAAGGAAATGATTTATCACTTGCGCGAGCTTCCGCTCCATCTGTGCCGCCGCTCGAGCAGACTCGCGGCAATCATGAGTTCTCCTACGTACAGCGACGAGTTCGAAAGACGAGCATTGACGAGCGAAGGGTGAGAACGAAATCATCCGCAGAAGACGAGGATCTGTCTAACAATTTGCAGCCGCCGAAGAGACGTGCTGAGGCATCTCCTCAGGTGCCACCGGTCGCCAACAACAGCATGACGTCCCGAGATCCAGCATCCGAAGCTGCACTTAACAACTACTCACTCGACAGCTCGGTCGCATTCCAGCCTCTCCCTCAGCATCCTCCTCTCCCTTTCAATCTCGAGGCGTTCAATCTGGACAACGATCCTGCCATCCATTCCGCCGGTCCACAGGGATCGTTCTCATTCTCACCGGTCGGCTCGCCCATGATGAACACCAATTTCCAATCGATGTATAACAACCAGGCTTCCAACCAGACTTCCATGGCGCCTCCTGGTGCATCCAGCTTCCAGTCGCCGCCAGGGTCTGCATACCCATCGACGGTCTCCACTCCTCAACCAATGCTTGAGAGCGAGCAAATGTTCTTTGGCAACTCAAACATGCATCCAGGATCGGTGCCGAACTTCCATCAAATGCAGCAACAGCATCATCATGTTCCACAAAGTGCATCGCAGCAGCAATTCGTGTTCAACCCCAGCAGTGACTCCATGTTCAGCGCCATCTCGGCCAGTGCTCCGAACCATTTCAATCAGCCGACCTTCCAGATGCCCAACCACTTGGATCCTACACACGTCATGAACAGCGACTTTCAGACTACTGGCAATATGGGCAATTCGCGTCACGAGAACATGTTCACATTTGGAGGTGATTCGGACAATGAAGACGACGATGCCATGTCATTCAACGACCCGACAATGATGATGCCGAATGGATACTCGCCTATGGACGATCCGATCCTCGACTTGAACAACAACTATCAATGGGACAATTCGCTATCTAACCAGTACAACCCTGGCCACAGCAGGAAGGGAATGTCGTCTGGGCAGTCTGACATGATGGGAGGACAGGCGCAGAGCTGGAGTCAGAGCGCACTGAACAGAGGGCACGGCTCGGCTGCATCTGTCAGCGACATTCGAAACCGAGGCGGCGACCCTCGGACGAGGAAGATTCCACGCACGACCTCTACACCAAACACGGCGGGCATGGCGACTGGCATGTTCTCGATCAGGACTCAGGCCTCGCCTTCTTCGCCGCCGGAATCCTCGTACAGCTCGGCCCATCCCTCTCGTCCTGGAAGTCCACCGCCGGGTGGAGACGGTGCTCCCACGACTTGTACTAACTGCTTCACGCAAACGACTCCGTTGTGGCGCCGCAACCCTGAGGGACACCCTCTATGCAACGCTTGCGGGCTTTTCTTGAAGCTGCACGGAGTGGTCCGACCATTGAGCTTGAAGACCGATGTTATCAAGAAGCGCAACCGCGGCAGCGGGAACGCCGCGCCGGTCGGGACGTCTTCGCGATCAAAGAAAGGAATCAGTCGCAAGAACTCGGTCGTTCACACGGCGGCCAGCACGCCGAAGAACCAGGAGGTGGACTCGCCCAAGTCGCTCCAATCCGCAGGTCACACTCCCACCAGCTCCGGAGCTTCTGGTGAGAAGCCCACTAAGACTGTCGTACCCATCGCTCCTGGACCGCCGAAGCCTGCCACTCAACCTGCAGCCAGCGCGCCGACACGCATGGTCGCCCCTCGCCGCGCTCGCAAACAAAGCCGCGCGACCAATAACTTTGAGTCTGACATGATGGACATTGATGAGCTCAGCCAAACCAGCAAGGGACAGCATGACTCCAACCACATGCCCAGACCTCCGGTCCTCGCTCCGAGTACGTCGAACGTCAAAGTCAATGTGCCTCAAATGCATGCTCAAATGGTTCCAGCCGGTGGTGGCCAATTCGGCCAGCAACAGCAGCAGACGCCTACTGGATCGAACGGACCGCCTTCTGGCATTCCTACGAATGTGATGACCGGACCGCAAGAGTGGGAGTGGCTCACTATGTCATTGTGAGCCTGCGAGTGGCTCTCATCACAACTGGAGTTGCGAACTGAGTTGTTCTGGAGAACACGCTGGTACTCTTCTGGACGTTGCTCTCGCTTTCCGCTCCGGGTTCTGCGCTTTTAGGCGCACTTCATATCTTATGATACCCCTTCGAAGCTCACGAAGCTTTTGAATTGTCTGTTTCGCGCGATACCCATAACACACGTGCCGCTGCTCCTCCATTGACAGCGGGCGGAATAGAGCACGCTTCTTCTGCGATTGAAGCTGTGCATTTCTTGGACTTTCGCGTTGCTTGATATCTGGGAGATATTTGTACATACACCGAGACGATCTGCTTTGTGCTTTCGCTGCTTGCTACTGGTGGATTGTGCGGCAACATGGTCGCTACTTTGCTTGACGATGAGACATGAAATTTACACGTAGAGCACTCCTACACTCGAAGTCGCTTTCCTTCCGCTTTCGATCTCATACAGTCCTCAGTGTCGTTCAGTCTCGAAAATCACTTGTCGATTGGATCGACTTCAGACACAAGGGCGGCTCAATGCGACCCCTGATGCGTACGAACCGAACCGAACCCCAACGGAATAATCGCATGTGAAGCCCCGCTATTGGTCGATTGTCGCCTGTTTGGCCTCGAGCTTTTTCAACGCGACACGGCTCGGTGTTCACGCGTGGGCTTGCGTGTCGTCAACGAGGATATGGTCTAGAACATTGAACCTTGAAGGGAAGGATTGAGGATTTGGACGATTGTCGGAGATGCAAGCGGCGGTACGAAGACTGCATAGGCGTTTGATTTGTGGTGGTTTTGGGAGTTGGCGAGTGGCTTTGGAGGGGCGTTGTTCTAGAATTTGGGGCATGGTCTTTCACGTGCGTTTCAACGATGGGATTCGGAGAGAATCTTGGTGGTTGGCGGAGAAGCTGAAATGGGTGGATTTAGTTGAGGGACATACGACCTGGACCTGAATTTTCGTTTGTGCTGTCGTCGGCGCGATGCCATACATGAGGCGGGTAAAGTAGCCGCGATGTGCCTTAAAGGACAACAACGCTGTCGAGGAACACGGCAGAGCGGCGGTTGAGCGTATTCCGCAACGCAATTTGGCTCTTCGTGTCCCTTGGCCAGAAAGTCATGCACGCTAGTTCATGTCGTCGTAGTCGGCAGTCGCACAGCGTACAGCATCTCCACAACGAGGAGTGGGCCTTTGGCTCGTTGGCTGGAATATTGTGTACGCTGAGAAGCGTCCTCGAAGGGAGTAACACAACGCAATAGTATGCCCGCAACGAGGAGTGGGCCTTTTGCTCGTTGGCTGGAATATCACGCACGCTAGAAACCGTCTTTGAAGTTGCTGTTGCACAGCGTACAGTGTCCCCACAACGAAGAGTGGCTCTGTCCCTTGTTGATCAAAATGTTCTGGACGCTAGAGAACGTCGTCGATGCATCTGTTGCACAGCGTACAGTGTCTCCACACGAGGAGTGTTTCCTTTGCTCGTTGGCTAGAATCTGATGCACGCTAAAGAATGTGCAGTCACACGAGGCGTAGAAATTGCTCTACCACGTGTCGCCCTGCAGCCTCGAACGCAAGCGTCGAGGATCTGTGAAACTCGACTTCTTCTTGAAGACTCCCGATGTTGGCTGCGGCGCGATCTCAGGGCCGCTACTCAGCATCTCAAAATGCAGTTCCGCAACTTCTGCACAATTGCAGCCACAGCCCGTAAGACATTCAAATTGCTCTGAGCCGATGAATTCGATCAGATCCTCGAGACACTTTGGATGCGTGGCGTGCAGGCAGGACGGGCAGAGCTGTTCAGCGCCGTGTATCACGCAGAAGCAAGCACTGCAATTTGTATGTCGTTGACTGGCAGCGCGATGTGGGATAACGGAAGATTTCGGTGAGTTTGGTCGAGACGGGTTCTGGTTGCCTGCATGTGAGATGTTGTCCAACTCAGCGGCTTCCATGAGAAGGTCCCACGATCGAAGCTGTTCTGCATAGCTTTGGCACCAGCGTCGAGACTTCTGCGCCATGCTGTTGAGCGAAAACGAGAGCTCTGTCGAGGCGCCGAGTTCGTCAAAGAACACTGCTTCTTGGTTGACTTGAAACGACACTTGATTGCTTGGAAGTCGTGGACTATGTGGTCGATCGGCGTCATCGATGGTCTTGTCACTGTCATATTCTTCATCTGCTTGACCAAGAGACATGTGCCGCCGCTCGCTCTTCGAGGCGTCAGTGGTCGAAGCGAAAGATACGGACTTGCTCCAACTTCCGGCAGGTACTGGTAGGCTTGAAGAAAGCTCATTGGCAGGACTCGTTCCTGACTTCCTTGCGGGCGGAGAGGAACCATAAGCAGCGATCTTGTCGGTTATGCTCTGTGCGTAGTACTTTGCTGCCGCACTGAAGCTACCACGCTGATGCTCAGGACTTGCGGAGCCAGAGGCAGATAGGCCAAGACTTTGGCGTTGCAGCGCTGAGAATGAGAGTGGAGGCGTGCTGACTGAGGAGTCGAGGTAAGGTGTGGTGGGCTGCGAAGGTTCTCGCGACGAGTTGTGCGAGCCTAGTAGTCGGAGTGGCGACTCATCCACCCTATAAAGCCCACCAGGGCTGCTGCTGCTTGTGGGAGGCACTGCATGGATGTCATCGAGAGCAAGGCCCCCCAGCTCACCGCCGAGAACGTCGAAGCGAGGCACAGATAGACCACGTTGCGACGCCGATGAAGACTCGAAGGATTTTGTTACCAGTGCGGACGTGCACGCCAACGTTTGCAAATCAGCTCGACTCTCGGCCCAGTCTAGAATCTTTTCGGTGGCCCATCCGTGGGCGAACGGACGATCACGCCACTGCATTCGGCTTTGGGGGATCTGTTCAAGCCCTCGATTCCCTTTCAAGGCCAAGGACGGTTTGGTGGAAGGAGGAGGGCGCTTTCCGCTCATCTGTCGCGACTCGCTGGCCCGCATATCGCTAAGTTCCACCCCGAGTGCCGGCTTCTGCTCCAATAACAGAGCTAGCAAATTCCAGCTGTCGGCAACTTCGCAGAGATCCGCTGCTGCTGCCGACTTTGCGTTTTCAAGACAGAGTTCGGAGTTGTGGTCTTCAGCTTCCCGAATAGACGGGTCTTCAGCTTCACCGACTAGACGATATTGCTCTGCCAGAGACTTGCGGCTTGGCAACAGTATCTCTACATCCCGCACGGCGATGTAGACAGCGTTATGTCCCGACAAAGGACTCCTATCTGGCTTGGTGGGGGAGAACCTTGCTTTCCACGACGGTCTAGTCTCATAGGATGCAGGCTCGAAGGCGGATTTCGGTGCGTCTCCGAAGCCGGACTCCCACGGCTCGAGACCATCTGAGTATGAATCACCACGGATGTGAGGAATGGCAGCAATGTTTCCAAAGCTGGGAAAGAGTTGGGACGCCTCCGAGAAGTGACCGCCGTGGCTTGCGGGTTCGACGACCTCGGCTTCATCTATAGCTGTTGAAGCAATTTTCCTTGACGGAAAGAATGTGATGAGCTGGCCATTCATTCCGAACATAGCTCCGCATGTCCTTGGTAATGGAATGTTGACGCCTCCAGGCAGGAGAGAGCCACTACTACGCATGTTGCCGGCGAACGTATCGTCATCCGAATCACTGTCGTGATCGTGGGTGGCGGAGGAGGTCAGACTATCAAACGACGCACGAGCTAGAGGTGGTAGATGAAGGACGTCGTCCAAAGGCGGCAAGGTACTCAGATCGTCCCTGCGAGCGGGTATCGATGGGGACAAGAAGGGCATTGGTGACTGCTCCTCCTTCTGTGAAAGTTTCTGCTTCTTCGGCAGCTCCAGGCTGGAGGTCATTGCCCTGTTGGCAGTTGCACTGTCCTTCTTATTGTGGCTGTAGCGCCGCCCAGTCTTGGATGCTGGAGAACGTGGTTCCGGTGACGTTATGCCAGCGCGTGCCTTTTTAGGCGTGGAAGCGATGCTTTTCTTGTTGGACATCTGGCGTCTGACCCGTTCTGGCTTGATAGTGGCAGGGTGACCAGCTGGCTGCTCGTTGAGCCGTGCCTGAGAGGTCAAAGAATTGCGGACACTCTGATTTTGCGACCACCTCATCCCATCGAGAACCGGCAGCGGGATTTTATAAGTCTGAATCTCTTCTGATAGGCATGCTACAACTTGCATCGCACCGTTGCCGGTGGAACGTAGTGTGAAGCAGTCGATCGCCGAATCCAGGCTCAATCGCCACAACTCTGTCAAGCTGTCGGCATCTTGCGAGAAAGTGTAAAAGTATATGGTCGTGCCCTCTCTTGGTAGAACCACTATACCAGCCCTTCCGAGCAATTGTACCTGGCTCACTGGATATCCAAGCTCGTGGAGCGAGAACGGAGTGTTGTAAGATTCCCTCGGCGCTCCGAACATGGCGTGATCGTCTTCAGTCAAGTCCTCCTCCAGTTCTGATAATTTTGGACAGTTTCCAGTGGCCAGCATGTGTTTGACATTCCACAAGGTGAATCTGCCACTCGACGAAATACCAGCAAGTACACCAGGCTCGCTGGCGGACCAGGCAAGGAGCTGTAGACTTGAAGTTCGAGCCGTCATGGCGCCGACGGGGCGAAAATTTGGGACATTCCAGATCGACACTCTGCCCTTGTGGCAGACGGCAATGTGATTGACATTGTGCGGGCTGACCGCGACGTTGCTGCAAGCTCCGACAAGGCCCCTCAAATGATGCAAGGGAGTAGACGGCTCCGCGAGCGACCACACGCAGGTGCTTCCATCGACACCACCTGTTGCAAGTGTATTTGGCTGATCATGCGCGAAGGAAATCGAAGTTACGATACGCCCATTACCGCGTAGAGTCGCCCTCGTTCTTCGTGCTTCGACATCGTAGACGAGAATTTGTGGTCCATTGGAGATAGCCAGAAGATTCAATTGAAGTGAGGAGAATGCTAGCACTGCTCCAAGCCGTAGTCTTCCTGTTTCGTAGCGGATCCAGAACGAACGGTCCTCGGGGGAGAGCAGATCGCGTATACAGATCCCTCGATGGCCAGCAAAGGCGGCATATCGCGCGTTCACGCGGTAAAAGGCGCTTTCATTCATTCGTCCATCTCGCTCCCGTCATCGTCGATGATGTTGTATGTTCAGCAGTGATGTTGTCGCATGGGAGACAGTGTGAGGTGGAAGTGGAGCCACTAGCCTCGTTTCCGGAGGTACGCCTCCAGAATTTACTCGAACGCATTCGCCATCACCTCTTTACTCTGGCCAAATATTCATGTCGTCCGGTGCCCTGCTCCGGCCATCAACATGCTTACGCTGCCAGCTCCGTGAGGTCATACTGCAAACGAGGCCATCTCTACGAACAACCTCGATCCATTTCCATCAACAATGTCGACCATTCTCCTCTCGAAGGCCACTACGCGAAGAGGCTACGACTGGCCTAGTCCGGAGGGTTGACCACATTGAGACAGGACGGTCTCAGCGCAGCCACATAAGAGTTGATGCATCCGGAGAGAGATATGTTGGGAAGGGCAAGAGGAGACAAAAGGTTGTGGTGGAGTCACTGCCTACCAAGTTTCTTGGGACAACACAGGCAGACTCGGGAGTGATTGTAATGCAAGATGCAAATGAGGAGGAATTGCCAAAGAACCCGGCATCCAAACATCTGGTGTTCAATCAGCCCACCAACGACGAAGAGAAGCTCAGCGCGCAGGACATCGAAAGTAAGGTCAGGGCAAAGAATGCTATTCCCAAGCAGGAGGATGTCTACGCTTCGATCGAAGCTTTACGAGTGGAGGTTGCAACGGCCACGACGATCGTGGACAACGCTACATTCGAGGCTCTGAGGAAGAAATTGACGGACAGATATACCGCCGGCCAACTGTCAACATATCTGGTCCGCTCCCTCACTCCGTCTACAACCACTGGAGGCAAACAGAAAGCATCATACGTCAAAAGCAAACTGCAGGAGCTCGGAACCTCTCGTTGGCGCGCTGGAAAGACGCCTATATCCCAGCGTCCCTCTGGAGTGCTGAAGAAGGCTCCCAGCAACAAGCAACAGTTTGCCGAGAAGATCTTGCGTTTGAGCTGGTGGATGACGATCGAAACAGAGGAGAAAGAGATTGGAGAGATTGAGTTGCATCTTCAACCTTGGCAGGTGTCTCTGCTCTTCGACCTTGTATCAGACAGTGGCCGTCCATACTACGAGAGCTTGGTCGACTCGCACAGCCTCGTCTCACAGACCTCTATCGAGGCACATCGACCTGCCAGCATCATGAGGGTCACAGGTCGTCGCAGAGATGCCGAGGAGATTGTACGTCGAGTCAATCTTGAGCTGGTCAACGCTTCGCGCCTCGAGTGGAGTCTAAAGCCACATGTCTCCACGCCGTCAGAAGCTGGCCGAGGCCGCGAGGCGTCCTCTCACTTCCGAGACGAGGACGTCAGATACGTTGCACGCCTTACCAGATCAGCCATCATGTTCGGAGATGATGGCAAGGTGTCAATTCACAGCAGGATGCGGGACGACACGATCAACGCTCGACGGCTGCTCCTCTCACTGCTGCCAAATCATACTGCGACGACTGAAAGTTTGTCCGTGGCTGTCGAAGGGGCTGTCATCTCTCATAGTCACGCTAAGAATGCTATTGTTGCCCTTCCTTCTGGACCTGCTTCATCCGGCCTTCAGCGACGCTTTCACAACCTCGACCTCGTTCGGCAAGTCAAGCCGGGTGTCGCTGATGGAGAGAAGAACGCATCGAACGAAGTCATCCCAAAGGCGCTGCACTCCAGACTGGAGAAGGCCGCGGTTACAATTGCTCAGCAATTGGATCAGATCAAGCGTGGACTATCCGATCATGATGTCACAGCAGACTCGTACTGGCGTCGATCATCCGAAGTGTCACAGCCAGATTGGAAGGTGAACTTCCGACGCCTGCTGCAGGAAGAGGAATCATCGGCCTCGAATCCCAAAAAGCCACTCGAGACCACTCTTTCAGAGCCGGCAGCTCCACATCCGCGACAACTCATCGTCCAGAGCACCGTCCCAGGCATCGAGACGGCGCTTTCGTACTTTTCTCCGCTTGACGATGTCGACCCGAAGAAACCGACCCACACACGCTTGACAACTCCAGAAACAAACCGCCAACCCGAGAACAAAAAGCAAGCGCCTTTCATCATGGCCTACTTCACTCCTGCCGTCTCCAATCCTCACTCCTCTGCACCCCTGCCATCCCTCGCCATGAGCTTCCACTTCAGACCCTCCCGCAGCGGCAGCACCACCGACCAAGACCTGCATCTCACCAGCATGATCGCCACCACCTCCGAGCAGCGCCTCAGCGTACCCCTCCCACTCTTCGGCACGGACATCGTGTTCACACGCAAAACATTCTTGAAAGCGATTGTATACCAGGCGATGGCCGACAAGGCGATTCAGAATTTTGTGTGGATGGTACAGAGGAGTGTGAGGAGTAAAGAAGGGGTGTTGACCGCGCCGGCAGAGTTGACTGTACGACTGCCGCATTGGTTAGTTGAGGGGAAGAAGCAGGGCAAAGGAACGGAGGATGAATTGGAGAAGGGTAGCGAGGAGAAAGAAGTGCCACCAGATGTGCCGGTCAACTATATCTTCGAGCGGTTCGAGCAGATTCAAGCGATTCAGTTCGTACCTGGCAGGCTGGACGGCAATTGGGAAGAAGTAGATGAGGGCATCAGGTCTGTCATGGAACACATGCTGCGCCCGAAGTCTCTGGCCCTGGACTACCGCGAAGTCGAAGGCGGCGCGATCTATGGCAACAGCACGACGCTGTCGTTGCGCACGTTGGAGAAGCGGTCGAAAAAGAGAAGGGTAATCCAGAGTGGCAGGGACCTGGAAGCCTCTGAATCGGATGCTTTCGAATTTACTGCTGAGATGAAGTCGACGATCCAGGAGCTGATAGGTGAGCAGAAGCTGAAGCAGGAGTTTGAGCAGGAGGAGCTGCTGCCGCCTCACTACCCGCTTGTCAATGCTGCGTTTAAGATGGCGCATGTGTTGACGAGGGCTAGTGCTGGGACGTTGAAGCGGATGGGACAGCAGTCGAAGGAGAAGAAGTAGGCAAAGCTTGTGCCTAATGCACGAGAAGTATACGACATGCTCAACTCCACATTTGCATTGCTGTCATATCAATCATCATATCATCATATGCTATTTGCTTTTGCTCACGCGCGGACTCGGGGGCTCTTGGACTTTCCACTCGGTACTGACGTCCAGCAGGCTGTGCCATGCGGGCCTGACGATGAGATGTTACACGGCGTGTCTCGGGGAGGGTGGTTGATGGGTCACGACATGATGGGTTGAGCGTACAGTCAGATTCGCGGAGGCTGTGCTGATGGGTACGACATGGGAGCGGCGAACTCCGGGTATTGTGATCAGGCATTGCATTGTTCTTCGCGCAAAGTCCAGGCAGTACTCCCGACGTGTCGATCCGCCGATCTCTAGTGCGCAAGATGAGTCCCGTTTTCCCTTTGCTTCTTCCCTTTCACATGTGAATTTGCGACTTCTCCTGTCGCCGGACGTCAGAGCGATTCCGAGATGCATACCTTCCTGACAGCATTCTTGCTTTCATGCTGTATGTGCTGTCGTGGTTGAATGTTGAGTGCTTCACAGCAGACAACTTAATCGACAGAGAGAGAGAGAGAGAGAGAGAGAGACCTTGAGGATGATGTAGCAGTTACATATACCTCTGAAACTTCGAGGGCAGCTTCCGGCAGCAGAGAGTTGAGATGTCCCGGCCATGTGGCGATTTGCAGCTAGCATCTGAACACGATGCAGTAGGTTCTAGTAGAAGAGTAGGTAGCGTGTCGCCTTGCTATTTGTGGATCGACTCGTGTTGGGCAGAATAGCTTACACCTCATCGAGTGAGTAGGTCAAACTGGCGGTGAATGAGCAGGCCGGTCCAATTGCCAGCTTTTGCAGAGTGGTGAGGCCTTGCATGTCACTATGTACTGCCGCAAGTGTGTACAACCAAGGCAAGGCACTGCCCGATGTTTGCTGGGTCTATGCGATGCCTCACCTTTAGGAAGTAGTCAGCATATTGGGGATGCTGCGTCGAGTGGGTCGAATGCCTACCTTACTTGCTCTATTGCTCGTCCATCATCGGTGCCGCCCTACCCGCTCGAGAGTTGACGCAACAGTGAGAAGTCAGCATCACGTCTCCACTCTTTTCCATACTCTTCTTCTTCCTCATCAATCCACCTCACGCGACCACCTTCAACTCTTCTTACCACCACCACCACCACCACCACCACCACACTCACTCTCCCTCACGGCCTACTGTCCCTCTCTTCCTATGCATCGACGCTAGATGGCGCCCTATCACGAATCCTACGACTCACGACCACGAACCTCACGACACACCGACTCCTACCCTTCCCCTTCATCATCCTCATCAACATCATCTCGAGACCCTTATCAACCACCGCGGGGCACCGCGGGGTATGACCCTCGCAACCTCACCCCCAACTTCGACGACCGCTCTCGCAACCTGAACCGTCCACCACCGGAACGACACCTCACAGACCGCTATGATCCTCGATACCACCATCCTCCACCGCCACCTTCCTCAAACGCGAGAAGGTCATCCCGCCCGCCGCCGCCGCGTTCACCGGTCAGGAAGAGGAGGTCTTGGCCGCCTCAGCCTTGTGTCGAAGATGAAGACACAGCCTTACGCAAGGAGGCTGATTCGCAGCGACGATTGAGAGAAGCCAGCAAAGATGAAGTTCCGGCAAGAGGGCATGTCGACCAGGAACCTTTGATCATGGAGACGGAGTTGTCGAATATGTACGAGCGGAGATTTGTGCTATCGGAGTCGAGCAGTAATGGCATACCCACGCCGCCTACGAGTGATGATGAGAAAGTGCGGAAGGCGAGTCGAAGACCGTCGAGGTTGAATATCAAGGATACGAGGCCTGTGCCGGAGGTTGCTGGGAGGACGTCTTCGCCGTATGCGTACACGAAGCCGACGCTATCAAAGAAGGAGTCGAGTATCACTAGTGAGAGGTTCTTGTCGCCGGAGAGTATGACCCCGCCATCGCCGGCGTTGAATGGTTCTAGGAGTTCGAGATACCCGAGTGGTGCGCAGCCGGGATCGCCTCGACGGGATTCTGAACGTTCCAGCAGAGGGAATGATTACTTTGGATCTGGTAGGGTACCGGATGAGAGCGCGATTGAAGATGCAGAAATTGAGACCAAGACACATTTCGTGGCTGGAAAGAGATTCACTGAATCCCCTTTGGCTGCAAGTCCGAGTACAGCTGCTTTTGACTTTGCGCCACCTCCTGCGAATGCACCGCCGATACGAAGGGCGAATCTGGATGCGAGACGATATACGGATACCCAGAATACGTTGCCTACAGCTGGGAGGTTGAATGTGGAGAAGAATCGACGACCAACTCCTTTGATGGCTACGACATCGCTGAGTGATGCACATGACACGGCAATGGGTCCTTCGCTGGATCCAAGGACTGCAATCTCGAAGAATCGCTCTCGCGAAGGCAGCTGCTCTTCAAGAGGTCTCTCCCCGACAGGCGCTGGTAGGACCAGGGGACTGTCTCCCGCACGCTCCTCAAGGATGAGCTCCGATCATTCAGCAGACGGAAGTGTACTGGGCTCAAGGCCTCACTCGGCGTCAAGCTCGCGTCCATCGTCGCCATCACCTCGCACTTCGAAGTACTCTCCAAATTCGCCACATCTCCCCAAGACGGATCTGGATTGGAGTGCGTTGTTAGCTGCGAATGCTCTGCGAAAGAGCAAGCCTCGCTCTCGACTTTCCGCAACGGTGCCGCAGGTCGGTAATGCCGATGGCAGTCGACGATACTCTTCGGAGCGTCCTCCGCGACCAGCAAACAGTCTGCCATACCCAGAGGACAGTACTCTAATGGGATCAACGATCGGGATGCCCTCGGAGCAGGAGCACGCCTACTATCCCAAGTTAAAAGACACCTTGGCACCGCCTTCCCAATACGGACCTACGAGGAGCTCGTCAAAGTCGGCTTCTTTGTCCAGCAGTCCTTCATCAAACTCGTACATGTCTTCTATGCCTCATAGACCTTCACTTGTTCGAGGCCATTCGATGAACACCATGCCTTCCGTCGAATCCCGCCCATCCGACTCTCGGCCGCGGCAAACGGAAGCCAAGCGTGAGTCCTTCGCCAGCTCCTCTCAAGCCAAAAAGGATCTCGCTCTCCTCATGAAGAAGGGTCTCCCGCCTTGTCCACGCACTGATCCCATTGCCGGTCTCGACGATTGGTACACAATAACCAACTCACCCACGATCGACTTCTGCCCAGACTGCATCTCCACGCTCTTCGAGCGGACTTTCTTCCGCCCTCTCTTCCGCCGCTCCCTCCCTCGCAACCTCTCAACCAAAGTCCAATGTGCTTTTGGCTCCCCTTGGATCCGCCTAGCCTGGCTCCTCACTCTCCAGCAACAACGCGCAGATCTCAACCTCCTCAAAGACGTCGCCGAAGTTGAAGCCACGTCCGACCCGTGTCCAGGCAACATGCCGACCTCCCAATCCTGGTACGGCCTCCGCGATCCCGACGGCCTCTTCGTCCGCGACTTCCACATCTGCTATGGCGACGTCCGCAAAATCGAACGTCTCCTCCCCACCCTCGCAGGTCTCTTCGTGCGTCTCCCCAACCGCGCATCCCACGAACCTCGCCTTTGCGCGATGCGTGTTGAATCCACCCGCTTCTCAGCCTACCTCGACGCCCTCGTCAACACCCACGAAGCTGCCCTCTCCTCCCGCAAAGGCGCCGACTCGATGCCCTTGATTGACCTAGTGGAACGCCGCACCCGCTTGCGAGAATGTACTCGCGACAACATGCTGCTCGGCGCCCTCTGGCACACACACCCGGAAATCCCCTCCCTGACCATCTGCGAAGACTGTTTCGAAGAAGTCGTCGAGCCAGTCATCAAGTCCGCCCTTGCCCAACCCTCTACATCCAATTCCTTCGTTTGGAAATTCAACCGCTGTTTAGGACCGGTGTACAATGAAGGACCGGGATCTTCATGTCAGTTGTACTCCCACCGTATGCGGAGGGTGTTTGCGAGGAGTGTGGAGGATGGAGATGGAGGGAGATACTTGAAACGGAAGGTGAGGGAGAGAAAGGAGGCGGAATTGTGGTTGCAGGAGAAGTATAAGGAGGTTGTGAGGAGGTGGAAGAGGGCGGAGAGTGAGGCTGGGGGTGGAGAGGTGGGGAGAGAGGTGGGGGAACTCACGGAGAGGGAGTTGGAGAGGATTAGTAGGGAGTGGAAGGGGAAGTGGGAGTAAGAGAGCGGAGGAGGTTTGGAGTTGGGAGGATCGATGGATGTTTAGAAAGGGGTTGGAAAGGAAAATTTGGGATGTGGCACGTGGACACGAAGGACATGAAGCATTTTAACGATACGCTGAGATGATGAATGAATGAATGCATGCATGCATATGAACCACTACAACTGCAACCGGGCTTACACTCTTACCAATACCCTCGAGCTTCTCTCACCTTTCACTTCTTTACCTTGCAGATGACATGGCATGACCAAGTTCAGCATCGGGCCATACATAGATTGTAACTTCAGCGTGAAGCTTTGACTGAATGTTCGATCTGACCGCTCGTGCAGGATAAATCGGGTGCGGTGCAACCATTTACATGCAGCAAGCGCTCGTATGGCCGGGATGGGATCTGAGAAGAAGGGCGAGCGCGAAAGGTCATGCAGTCCCCACGGTCACTGTCGTACTTTCGCTTTCGGCGTCACTCTCGCGAGTTCCGTTCGCGGATGTCTAGAAGTGAAGTGCAAGATGCTGGACGGCGGCAGCGCGATGGGGTGTCTTCTTCTTCTTCTTCTTCTTCTTCTCCTTCTTCTTCTTCTCTCCACCAAATGACAAAAACAGCAACTTTCATGAACCCCCTAAACGCCACCATTTTCCAAACCTTGATCAAATGGTATACCACAACAAATCTCAAACCCGCACCCGAAAACTACCTAGCAGTCTCAGTCGGCTCACAGCCCACAACCGTCTCGACAGTCCTCTCATCCACCGTCGACGTCACAGTGATCGTGGTGGTTGTATCCGACTCCGTGACGATCGATGTATCCGTTCCGCTCGTCACAACAGTGGACTGCGTATCGATCGCGGTCGATGTCACAGTAATAGTAGCAGTGTTGTCGCCGTTGCTGAATGTGAAGTCGGGAGCACCGAAGCCGGATGCGAGAGTATCGGTTGCGGTGGTTTGGCGGGCGTAGAGTGCTGCTGCTGACGTCTTTGCTGCTTCGGCGCAGTCGGTGACGAAGACTGTTTTGAAGACTTTTTTGGGGGTGGGGGGCGCCGCTTGGTTGGTGGTGCAGCTTGTTGAGGAGGAGGAGGCGGGATTGGAGTCGGTTGGGTAAGTTGGAGCGGTAGGTGCATCGGAGATGGTGGTACTTGAGGAATCATCGATAGCGCTGGAGGAGGTGCTCGAGGAGTCCGTGGAGGATCTGGTGCTCGAGGAATCCGTGGCAGAAGTGATGCTTGAGGCGTCCGTGGCGGATGTGGAGTTGGGATCCGCGGTCGCTGTGCCGGTGGTCGTGGCAGAGGTACTGGTCGAGCAGCTGATGTACGTCGTCGATGAAGCACCTAAGAGAGTTGTAGTGCTGGTGCTCGTTGCTTCGTCGGTAAAGATGTATCTCGTAGACGTCACGGTCGTCGAGCCCACCGTCGAGCCAGGAACAAACACAGTGTTGGTAGCGGTCACAGTGTCGGTGAGGATTGTGGAATCGGCGACAAGGAAGCCATATGAGGCATCCGTAAAGAAACTTCCATCCGACTTTTCGAAGGCTATGGTAACGATACCCGGGGCAATGGCCGTGTTCGGGATCGCGCAGGTGAGTTGGTTGGTCGCTGTAGTGAAAGATAAGGTCTCTGCGTTCAGGTCCTGTGTCGGCAGTACACCGTCGTTGAATGGAGCACACGTAACTACACTTGTGCTCGCAGCACCTGCCGCGTCAATGACGGGGAACGTGAGGACGGGCTGAACGCCAATGTTGTCGGCTGCGAGATGTGTCATTTACAGGTCTGAGCTGTCGTTGTCGAGTAGGACTTCCTCATACTGTCTGTACCGCCGAAGAAAGTGTTGGACGAAAAGAACGCAATGGCGGCAATCACGCCAAACGAAAGCGTGCTGGTCGAGCTGAATCCATACGAGGTGAGGAACACGGCTGGATCGCCGTTTGAAGCGAGTTGCATGGCGCCTGCCAGGTCGCTGGACTCGAACGAAACAGAGTTGCCCATGTTGAAAAGAGTGACTGAGGTGCTGAAACAAGGAAAGCAAGTAATGCGTCGGTGATGAAGGAAAGAGCAATCAGGATGGACGGGGCAGCAGAAGGGGGCCGCGACAGTGTGTAGTCTCTGCGTGTCCCTTTCTTCGTCTTGCTTTCCTACTGTCAACATTCGGTAGTTGGGTAGCGCGAAGCCGTTCTGAGGGAAATGAGTGGCTTCACGGCCCCGAGGGACGCGACTTCCAGACGCCATGAAGCATATTGCGCGCTCCTAGGGCTGACTTCCGCGTCGGTGTAGCTGAGTAGGTAGCTTAATTTTTTTCAAGCAACAAGGGGGCTGAATGTAACTCAATCTGGAGGAGGCTGCTGCGGAATCTGTCTGTTGTCGCAGTACACCAACGATGGCCAGTCCGTTCGCGAATGCTGACAGAACTTTTCGTGTGAATATCTGGGACCCGGATGCGTCTGATGCATATGTTGCCGGACATGCAACGGCTTGTTCCCCGTGCCAGCCTTGATGCCGCGTTGGTAGCAGCGTTGGAGGTAGCGGATCGTTCAGACTCTGGAGTAAACATCACGAAAAGGAGGTTTGGAGCAGCTGGTACGGACTGAGGAGAAGTGGTTCCTCGATCTGTTGTGGTGTGAGCCACAATAAGCCGTTGATTGCTGGAAGCGAGTCGATCTGATCGTGCCAGATAGCACCGCGAACTGCAAGGTACCGTAAACGCGGACGCCACCACAGGCGCGAACGTGTGCGTACACAGGACTCAGCCTTTCAAGTTTCAGGAGAACAAGCTTGCGAAGCTCAGCTGAGCGACACCCCAAAGGAGGCAGTTGTGGTCACTAGCCGGAACTTACTCCTCCGCTTCTCCGCTTCAGATTATCTCGTGGCGCGCTTGACCGCGTGGTAGCCAACCATGGAGTCGGAGGCGTCTGGCTGGAATTGCGATGCGAGCGCAAGCTGGATGGCATCAGCTGATATTGAAGCGGTCGACTCAACGGAATCTGAGACAGGTCCAGGCGGAGCCCATGGAGTGAGATCCAATAGTGAATATGCATGTTCCAAGGCGTGGTTGAAAGGTTGTTTATTAGCTTGGCGTAGAAGGAGAAGGAGAGAGGAAGAACTTGAAATTGGAGAATGCCGGCGGTCATGACTAAACAAGTCCTTGTTCCTGCCTCAGGCATTCACGAAATTGCCAACTGCGGAAAACAACGAAGAAGACAACTCCCGCGACAAAAATCAACCCGCGCACAAGTCTACCTAACAGTGACAGTCGGCGCACAGCCAGTCACAGTAGAAACGGTCCTATCATCCTGCGTTGCCGTCGTACTCAGCGTGGTCGTCGTCTCCGCGCTCGTCACAGTCGTCGTATCAATCCCGCTAGTCACCACCTCAGTCACGATGCTCACAGTCCCACTCACTATGAGTGTAGACACAGTGGTCACACTCGTCTCGGTGCTCGTGACTGTAGCCACGTTATTCCCCTCACTGAAAGTGAAGTCCGGGCCACTGAATCCGGCGTCAAGGGTAGTCGTTTGACGGCGATGCAGTGCTGGCGTTGGTTCGCTCTCTGAATCGCAGTCTATCACCGTCACGGTCTTGATGACTTTGGTGACGAGGGTGGTAGGTGAGGAGTTGAAGTTATTGGTCGCACCTGCACCATATGTCGGGATCGAACCATCTGCCGCATACGTAGGGGACGATTCGTCTGCCGCATACGCTGGGATCAAGCCACCTGTCGCATACGTAGGAACCGAACCGCCAGCCAGATACTCGGGAATTGTACCATCTGTCTGAACCTCCGGTATTGAACCACTCGTCGGATACGTAGGGATCGAGCCCGGTGCAGAAGGCTGGGGGTCGACCACGGCCACTGGAACGCACTCCTTGAAGCCGTCGAGTTTGCCAATGGCAAGGACGCCGAGCAAGTCGCCGGACGTGCCAATGATCAAGCCGGAAAGAGAATCGCAGGTGCAGCTAAGCTTGTTGTCGGAAGAGATGTCGCAGTCACAGGCCTCGAAAGAGTCGTCATCGGCGGCTGCAAAGAAGATTCTCGATCCATTGACGGACTCTTGTCTCTTTCGAAGGCCGCGGCTAGTGGGCACGCTGGCAGCGCGACCGCTGCTGTCGACAACCTGGCCATTTTCGAGGAGGGCAAGAAGTGTGCCGGTGTTGCTTGCGGCGAATCGGAAGGTGTCGTCGGGCTGAGTGGCGCCATCTGACCCGTCGGGGATACGCGGAACGCCGTATGCTTCGAGAATAAAGACTGCTTGAGTGGCCTCGAGGGCTCCAGTAGTAGTTGTGGGAGCAGTGCGGGTGGTTGTGGAAGTAGCTTCGGTATTCGTGGCAGCAGTATCGGTATTCGTGGAGGCAGTGTCCGAATTCGTGGAAGCAGTGTTGGTATTTGTGGAAGCTGTGCCCGTAGTCGCGGAAGTCCCGCCGGTGCTTGCAGAAGCCGTGCCGGTAGTTGTAGAGGCAGTGCCGATGGTTGTGGAAGCAGTAGTGCCGATTGTTGTGAAAGCAGTACTGGAGGATGTGGAAGCAGTGCCGCTGGTGGAGGAAGCAGCGTCGCTGGTCGTGGAGGAAGTGCTTATCGAACAACTCACGTAAGACGTCGACAAAGCGCCTGTGAGAGTTGTAGTAGGCGTCTCACTAGCCGTGACCAAGTAGCTCGTGTCCGTAACAGTTGTGGAAGCCACAATCGAGGCATCGACGAATGAAGTGCTCGTAGAAGTCTTGATGCTGGTGGTCCGAGTCGACGAGGCAATACCTCTCCCGCAGGGCTACCTTGGTAGACGCTTCGCTTGTAGATCGCTTGGATTGGGCAAGCCACGTCGTGGTCGGAAGCGAACGGTCGGAAGCGCGAAGCCGGGGAAGGTGTATATGCACAGCCCTAAGGTTCGTCCAGAAGACACATGCCGTTTTCATGCTTGTTATTGTTGTTTTTCATGAGAGGCGTCTTTGGGATCCAGGATCGCGGCTACCTCCTAATCGCTTCGTCCGTTGTCCTCAAACGGCTTAGATCGCCATCCGTGCGGAGCCTAATCAGATCTCCTCCTCTGGTCATCGTGACCAGCCGTCGATCGCGTTGTGGGTTCACTGCTGTTGGCGTCAGGAAGGAGGGCATTAGAACATATTTATCGTCTCATTTCCTGTCCGAATCAGCACAATGTGGTTAGCGTAATAATTACACCTCCGGTCTATGAACAGCGTAAACTTACCTTATTTGACGCTTAACCTCGTATAGCAATCCGGTACGGTAATCTAGCAATACCTCTAACTACGCTAGTCGGACGACTAACTAGCTCGTTAGTGCCGTAATAGGAATAGTAGATGTTGTTGCCGCCGGAGCCGGAAGGTTATATATATTTCGTATCGTTTACGCGTTACGTTAGCGTTCTCGTACACCCTTACTAACACTAATACTAGCACTACTATATACTCGTAATATAATTAATTCGGCCCTTAAGCGGCTTACTATAGTAACTCGTCGTTATAAGGGTAGCGGACGATACTACTATTACCCCCCTCGGTCTACTATAGCGACATCCTTATTAGTAACATATTTACCGGCTCGAGCCCTTTAGAGCGGCGTTAGTAATAGTAGCAACACTATACCTTCGAGTAGTAGCGCGCCTTTAAGCAATAGCGGTAATAGTAAGGATATCGCTACGAGTAGCCGCGTTTCGAGTAGCTATAGCCGAGCTATTATAAATACTATTAAGTCTAGTATATACTATTACGCTATAAGGAGCATAATAGCGTTATAATACTAGTAGGGCCTACGATTTACATAGCCTCGAGTCTATTACTATAGCCGTAATACTAGCCTCTCTCTTACCGGCTAGTTATAGAGCTAGTTATAGTACCGGTTAAAGGAAGCTCGGCTAAGCTAGTAGTACTTATGTCGGATAATTCCTAGGTAATAATAACGCCGGATCCGAGGTAGAAGTAGGAGGTAGAGGTAATAGATACGAGTAATCCGGATAAGGAAGATAATAGTAATAGATTACTAGTTAAGCTACCGAAGATTAGTTAACGTAGAGCGGTACTTAAGAAGCTAGAGTAGTAGCATATTAATTATACGTACGATAAGCAGATTATAGTATAGTAGACGATCTTTAATTATATAGAAGCTACTATTAAAGAGACTACTATTACTAAGTTCTTTAAGACTATTAAGTAGGCTCTTATGTAGTAGACTAATCCGCCGTATAAGACTAAAGTCTTATAAAGAACGGTGCTCGGTAACGCTACTTATAAGGGCTAGGTCCGAGAGTATAAGGATCTTATAAAGCGCTA
>JYJE01004042.1:5437-26449 GCA_000983655.1 Zymoseptoria brevis | reverse complement strand
AAGTCTAAAACGACTAAGTCTAGCTCTTAAAAAACCTCTAAGTCCAAAACCTCTAAGTCTAAAACCTCTAAGTCTAAAACCTCTAAGTCCGAAGTTACTACTACTAACACTACTAAGTGCATATCCTTTTGCTCTACCGCTAAGTCCCTTAGATCTAAGCTCTTTAAGTCTACTAAGGCAGTCGAATTCGTAAAGGTCTAGTAGTACGGTAGCGCGGCGCTGTTAAGCGCTTTTGCGCTTAAAGAGTGAATCGCAAGGTAACGTTTCAGATTGAGTTTTGGTCACGTGGATGCCGCTGAGTCAGCAGAATCTGGCTGCCTTCGCTTGCTCTACTCCGGCATCCTGCCGAGGGACTATATTCTTCTACAGTTCAGGTTCTCGCCGATTACGGGTCTCATATGCGACGAATGGCAGTCGGCCAATCCAGAAGTCGCATTACATTACCACAAAAGCCTCAATGTTCAGGCGAAGGAGAGACTCCAGAAGTCGCTGGCGAGGCTTGAGAAGTATCGCGAGGTGACCTCGTTGCGAGGTGAGGTGCTCGTGATGGCCATTGTGGACATACTCGAGCTTTTGGAGGATGGCAAGATGGAGAGAGAAGCATGAGATGTTTCGCAAGGAGCAAACGAGCGATGAAGAACTTGCGCTTAGATGCAGGATTGAGGAGCGTCTCGTAACGGCAATAGTGGTATCGCGGTTCCAATCATGTCGAGGCGGGAAGGCTTCATGAGAATGCACAACTTCAAATCCAGCACACAATAGCTATGCAGTCCGCTCAAATTGAGTCTATCTCCACCACTTGCGCAGTATGAATCATATGATGTAAGAAGCGCCAAGCCTTTCACGTGAAAGTGCTGGGATAGAAGCGCGCTAAAGTTGGCGCCCATGTTATTTGTGCTTTGCTTTCAAGAACCCCAAACTCTCCATCACCCCCTCCTCGCTCCCGACACTAAACTGCCGCGGAGACCACACCGCCGTGAAACCTTTCCTGACCAGATCACAAGAAAGTCTCAGTCTCCCGTCTGATCCCACACTGACACGCGCAACGATGACCGACCCATCAAGCGCGGCATCCACCATGGCACTTCACTTCGCATCCATGCACATTCAACAACTGAACTTGCTCGACGAGGGCAACTTCGACGCCGCCATGGCCACCATCGACTGCCTCCTCCTCGCCAAGGGTTTCGGCAAATACACCTCCGACCAGCTCGATGTATCACCCGAACGATTCGACTTCGACATCTACACAGATGTGGTCATCGAGATTGTGCGCTCCAGAGTCAGCCCACACATCCTCACTCGCCTTCCTCTCAACTACGACGACTCTGGCGGATACCCAACATACCCACAATTCTTCAAGAAGCTCAAGGGACTGGCGCAGCCATTCCGTCTCATGCATTTGCCGGCTGAGATCCGCGATCTGATCTATCAGGAACACTTCACCGACCTCCCCACGCAGACCATCCTTCCACAATCAGAGCGCTCCTCCATCCCACCCATCATGCAAACCTCCAGCGTTCTGCGCAGCGAGGGCTTTGCTTGGTACTACACCTGCTGCCACTTCAAGGCTATCGATGTGCTTCTACCAGGTTCTCGACAAGACTTCGGCTCCGACAACTTCAACATGCAGAATCCCAGACGCAAGCACTACGATCCAAAGTACATGCAGGGTCAGTTGTTCTACTGGCTCGACGTTGTGGGCAAGGAGAACCACAAGTACTTGACTCATCTTACATTCGGCTTCTGTCGTGAGGGAGATGATGCACGCGTGCCGCCTCGTGCTTACGTCTTGCGCATCAACGGCAGGTCTGAGCTGGATGTGAGCACTGCTTCCAGCGCAGACGGTGGAGGAAAGTGGAGGCCAGATCCGAGACTTCGTGAGATGATCATGAAGCATGCTCGGGAGAGTGGCAATGGAGGAGAGATGATCGTGACGGCGTCGAGTGGGTTACCCTTTGCGTAAATACCACACACTGTCAGCGCGGTGATTGATGGCTGGGCTCATATGGGGGAATCCCAATTAGTCGCAAGATCACAAGAGTTGTAGAATGGGTTCACGGATTGGATTCATGCTTTGCTCCAAGTCAAGTAGCTTTCATATGATCGAGGTTCACCTTCTCACATCTGTCTCACATGTGCAAGCGCATGCGTTCAGCACGTCATTGACCTTGTCCAGTCGGCCAGTTTAAGCCTTGTCGTCTTCTACCACAACCTTTACATCCACCTTCACTTGAATCACTTCCGCATCACCTTCATCAATATCCTCTCAATTACCATCGCCGGAAAAGCAAGCAATTGAAGCTTCGACTACCCGACAATCAACCTCAAACAAACCACAAACTCTTCCACACGCAAGATGGACGTCCGAGAAGTTCGTCGCCCCGGAGATCTTACCGCCAGTGGCCTACTCTACGAAGGATCGGACTTCCACTCATGGGCCGAGAGCACATGCGCTTTGCTGCGTGTGAGAGAACTCATGCCCGCCGGCTTCACTTTCGACGCATTGATGGCATTGAACTGGTCTTTGGTGCGCACGAAGCTTCCGAAGCAGGGAGAAGCCACGAAAGTGATTCTTGGCCGTATCAGTCCCAACGTCCTCCAACGAACCGCCGTTTCACTCAGACTCAATACACGCGAGCTATTCAGGGCACTACAGGAAGCCTCAAAGCCGTTTCGGCTCATGGACCTCCCTCCTGAGCTTCGCAACCGTGTCTACCAAGCGGCACTCGACGATGCTAGTCCAGATCAGGAGGTCTGCATTACTGGGTCACAGAGATCGAAAACTCTGCCACTGCTGCAAGTGTCCCGTGGAATTCGTGCAGAGACAAGGCCTTTATACTTCGGAACTATGACGTTCAAGGTGGAACACGTCAAGTCCAAGAGTGATCCGGTGAAGACATAGATCGAGGAATGGATGAACAAGATCGTGCGGAGTGATGCTCGACATCTTCGTTCCCTGATCACCACACTTTCACCCTGTCCATCACGTCCGGGCAGCAGGCTGCAGCAGCCAAGACTACGCTTGTTTCTGAGATGGTCTCCTACAAATGGTCTCAGAGTCGGCTATACGGGCAACTTCAAAGCAGACGCGGAGCTTCGCATGAAGGAGCTAGCAGCAAAGGCAATCGATATGGCTAACACTATGCACCTGCGCGGCGAGGGCATCGTGCTGGCGATGCTGGTTCTGGACTCCTTGTGGACCTTCAGCGCCGTTGCAAAGGGATGATTGCTCAACCGCGGAGACCAGTGGGAGGGGAGCCGAGACAAGACTGGGCATGCTGCGGAAGTGCTGAAGCCGCAGGGAGGGGAGTTCAGAAAGCGGGCTAAGGTCTGGGGGTCAGAGAGGGACGAGGATGGTATTTGAGGGTGATCTGAGCGAGGAGGGCGTTTGAGCAGTTCAAAGAACATTATTGGGCGTGGCTTAGGAGAAGTTCAACGAAAATTGATTTTTTTACGCTGAGAAGTCGCTGCGCTGCTTTGTGCGTCCATAATCGTCCATATCAGAACATTACAGCTTACTCGAACGACATGGCAAGACATTGACGACCGATGCAGGCGACCAGAAGACTCAGTTGCATAGGTAGTAGTCACGAGCACGACCACGTCAGCTCATGAGCCATCTGCTGCGTCTTCGCCGCCCCGAACCGCTGACGCTTCTTTGACACTTCCGCATGTCATCAGTCATGGTGAATCGCCGCGGTCCGTTTGGCGGGAATCGAGTCTCGCTTAGGAGGTCTCATCGTAGTGCTATATCAAGCGCTTGGGATTGCCGTCGGAAAGTCTGCGATCCCTGACGGCGTAGCGTCAAGACCGCAGGGCAAGATGCTTTTCCGTGATGCAGAGCATTTGCGGTTGGAAAGATTAATCACCGCCCTCGGCCTTTCAAGCTCTTGACTAGAACTTTCCTCTAGACACTTCGCATCCAGATCCGCGGTCTCGACGGACAGCAAATTCATTATGCCGCGGACTCCTTCTCCCATTGATCAACAAGATCCAGGGTACCATTATCTTCCCGCGGCAGATGGGGACCTCATATTTGGCGGGAGCATTGCTCATATTTGGCGGGAGGTGCCTTAGGCATCAACCCTCACCGCACATGTTCATTAGTATTCGTAGTATTCGTAGTATTCGTAATGTTCGTAGTGTTGTTGTCGTGCTGTCGTCGCCGTAATAAGCGACGTATTGTCTCCTTCTAATATTACTACCCTTTAGGCCTTACTAGCTCTACTAGCGCCCTTACTATTACCGCCGCTAATATAGTAATATACGCGATTCCTCGAAGACGTACTCTTAAATAGTAGTAGTAGATATAATGTCGATACTCTCGCGGCTACCGCGTAGGCTAAAGAAGAGGTAGACGAAGCTATTACGGCGGCGGAGTGTACGGTAGAGGCTACCTATTAAGGATTAAGTTAGTAAGACGATAAAAATAATCGCGAGGGAGCCGCTAGCGGTAAGGAAGTCGATAATAAGGAAGTCTATAATAGTAGTAATAGAGAAGAAGAAGAAACTTCCGCGGTAACTAAAAAACGTCGTCGTCGCCGGTACCGGCCGACGATAGCGTTATTCGAAGATATCCCTTTAATCGACAACAATCGTATATTCGTATTAAAGGACGAGCTAGACTCGTATCTAAAAGAGTATACGCGCTACTACGGCTATAAGATATTAGTAAACAGTAGTAAGAAGAAGAACGCTGCCGGTAACGTATAGAAGACTCCCCTCGCGTACTCTAAGGGTAGGAGCAAAAACTAGATAATATAACGCCGTTAGAAGCTAGATACTATAGGTATTAAGAAGATACGTAATAAGGAGTTAAAGAAGACGAAGTGCCCTATAAGGATTAATATATATACTATTAATAAGGACGCTCCGGACGGCGAGTAGAAGCTCTTAACGAACGATACGGCCTATAACTATCTAGGTATTAATACTATCGGACTAGCTTCTTACTACCGCTCTAGCTTTAGTATTAAAGTTACGTAGTTCTTTATAGATAGCTAAGTAGCTAGTATCGCTCCGAAGAAGCTAATATATTAGGCTAAGATAAGGTTCTATAGTACTACTAACATAACGAGAGTAACTCTATAGTAATTAACCGATATCTATAACGTAGCCGCTCGTATACGTACCCTTAAACTCTAGTCTACTACGCCTATAGGCTATGCCCTTAACCTCCTTCGTAACTACGGCTTCTTTAGTAGACCGACCGATCCTTAAGACACTATAAAGTCGTTGTTCTAGGCTTATCCGGAGATTATCGAGATAGCTAAGGCGAATAGACCTAACTAGCTAATATTAGACTATACTTATAAGACGTAGCGATATAAGCTTCTACTACTCTATATCTACTTTATAACGAGGACTAGTATTATATTACCCTTAGCGTATATACTTATGCCTAGTAAAGATAACGAGAACTATATAGAAGCGCTCGGATATCTTAAGGAGCTACTTAAAGAGTATAGTATAGCTAAGCCCTCGATTACATTATATAACCGAGATAAGGCTCTTATAAAGGTACTACGTCGGATGTTCCCTAAGGTTAAGATATAGCTCTATATATAGTATATAAACGTAGACGTAAAGGCTTAAACTAATATAAAGTTTAGTATAACACGGCTTAATGCTAACGCGTTTACTAAGAAGGAGGTAGTAGATAACTTCTTAAAGGCGTATCGCTACTATATAAACTTACTAACGATAGCTAACTTTAAGATACGTACTAACGAACTAAGAGCGGTTAAGCTTAAGGGCGAGTAAGACAACAATAACTAGTAGGATATAATTAACTACCTCTAGTATACGTAGTAGAACGACTATAAGTATCTCTACGTAAAGGCTTAGACTAACAACAATACTTATTTCGGCCTTATAATAACATCCCCTAGTAAAGGTAGCTACGCCGGTTTAAAGGACTAGCTTAGCTCCGTACGTAACGATATTATAGGCTTACTCGACTATATAGAGCTATATTACGAGTACTACCTTATACGATATCGTACGTTACTCGTAAAGGCTAAGAGTAGCGTAATTACGGAGTTTCGTACTATACGCTTCTAGTAAAGGGTAGTACGAGTCGTAAGTTTATAAGGGCTTAAGCACACTAACGTACAGCTCCTTAAATTAAAGTAAGAGCTAGCTAAGGAGAAGGATTTACCGTTATATATAATACTAGCGTATACTAGCGTCTTTAGAAAGACATACGACTATCTATATAGCTATAAACTACTGCCCTACGTTAAAGCTATTAATAGTAAGGTACTACTACTTATACTAGACGAGTTCGGTAACTACTAGCTCGTCCCTAGTAGTAAGGCTAAAGTAGCGCTAGCTCCGGTACCTTACGACTTCGAGGTATTACTTATACGTCGTAATCGCGACCTCTAA
Organism: Zymoseptoria brevis; assembly: GCA_000983655.1. Lineage (NCBI taxonomy): Eukaryota > Fungi > Ascomycota > Dothideomycetes > Mycosphaerellales > Mycosphaerellaceae > Zymoseptoria > Zymoseptoria brevis. The sequence continues at coordinate 20,056 of JYJE01004042.1, read as the reverse complement.
GCCGCTCGTTCTTACTAGCGTAGCATAGGTGTTAACGGCAATAGGCGTCTACTAATACGGCTAGAGCGTATAGATCCTAACTATAACTTAGTAACGCTAGCCGCGGTTAGCTAAGAGTAATATACTAAGGACGAACGACTAGATCTGGCCGCTACTATAGCCCGAAGGAACGTAGAGCCTAGCTAGCTAGTCTATCTACTACTAACCGGTATACTACTAACGTCGACGGCTATCGAGTAGTAGCGTACGACGGTATATAAGTATACGACCGGTTATAGTAGTCGTTATACTTACTATAGACGAGTAGTCTATTACACTTTACGTTACTATAGAGGTACAACATATATGTTTAAAGGAGCCGGTATAACGCTAACGCTAACGCTAATACTAGCTCTACTACCGGATCTAATCGACCGAGTTCTACCGCTGGGAGAAACCCTCTAGTAGCGTAACGAGTAGCTATAAGCCTTAATAAACGCTATATAGATATAGTAGGTACATTAGATATAGTAGATATAACATTAATTCGATTAATAACACTATTAGCTACTCTAGTAGTTATAATACCCGCCCTCGAGCTAGTTATAACACCCCCCCTCGAGCTAGTAGCTACTACCCCCTCGGAGCTAGTAGTAACATAGTAGCTAGTTACTATAACTACTACCCGTAAGCAACTAGTAAGGGCTTTACTACTACTACTAAAATCCGTAGTAGTAGTAGAGCTAAGGCTAGTATTTCGAGGGCGACGTATATACTAACCTATACCCTTATAGCTACTAGGGTATATTCCGACCCCCCTTCCGCCCTAGTTAGTTATTAAAACTAAAGGAGTTTCTAGCGCTCTTATTAGCTAGCTCGGAATTACCGAAAATACCGGTAATCGACTTTTCTTACTATAAGAGTAGTCGATTACGTAAGTAAGAGATCTACGCCGGCGTTCTAAGGACTTCTAGGCCTTACTTTGGCTTCTACTACCTCTACTACCTACACTATACTATATATAGATATATAAATTATACGAGCTTACTTATACGATATAATACTATACTCTATATACTGTTTAATTACGCTTTTACCCTATATAGTTATAATAATATTATACTAGAGGGGAAAGTAAGGATCTAGTTAAAATTCCTAATGCCTAAGGCACCTCCCGCTAAATATAAGGAATACTCCTACTAAATATAAGGTCCCGGTAGATACGGGAATTTATTGTCTCGTAAGGATAAGGATACTACGGAAGTAGTTCTTAAGAGAGGAAGGAATTATAGGGGCTATACTAGGAGCTAATAGTCTTAACATCTTATCCCCTATATATATAAATATCGCTATCTCCTCGAGCTTATATTAGCCTAGAATAGTCGGTATTATCCCTAAGCTTACTAACTTCGGAGATATAATATCCCGGTATATACTACTAATTTGTCCGGTAGATAAGCTAGTAACTCGGTATCGGGCTATACCTATTTCTTATAGTATATATAGCCTCCTTCTAGATTTCTTTCCTACTTACGATCCTCTTTCTCTAGACCTTTAGCCGCTTAAGCTACCTAAGTAACGCGAGTAAATTAAAACCCGACGATAAAGCTCTTTACTATAATCTTTACCGCTTCGAGCTTTTAGTTCGCTTTATTAAATACGGACCCGTCTAATACTAGAGTTTATTATCCTTAGAAACATCTTAACCTCGACACCGCTAACTTAATCTACTAGCGTTATATACTAAACACTAGCGTTTACTAGCTTAATAATAGAAGTAGATCTTAATAATATATAGGTCGTTAGGTCCGGAAGGGAGAATAAGTTACGATATATACTAACGACATATTAATAGGCGCCCGGTGCCGAATGCTATACTACGGCTAACGCTTAAAAAAGCGATTAGTATATATACGCTATTAATTACGTAGTCTAAAATAGCGAAAGGCTTACTTACTATACCTAAATCTAGCGTAGTATTGCCCTCCTTTATCGTTTTAGCTAATACTATCTACCGAATTAGACGAGGGTATAAAGTTAGTACTTCGCTAAAATTCGTAATTTTAAAGAAATCCTATAATTCCGATAATTCGAACATTCTTAGTTTCTAAACATTATATATAGAAACCGATACTATATATAATATATATACTTTTTAATACCTTATATCTAATATATTTCGTTTATAGATAGGTAAGAACTATATATATAAAGTATTAGAGATATATATATAATATATATTATTTATTCCTATTAAGGTATTTCTTATTATTAAGATCGAAGGACGAAGTCGATAATTTAGGTTTTCCCCGTACTTAGAATATTAGAGGGAAGCCCTCTAATATTTAGTTAGAAAACTATAGTAGCCTATAATAGGAGGTACGCGCCCGAAGATTACGCCCGAAGATTACGCCTAAAGATTACGCCCGAAGATTACGCCTAAAGATTACGCCTAAAGATTACGCCTAAAGATTACGCCCGAAGATACTTCGTTATTCTTTATAACAACTATCTAGTAATATATTTAGTAGAGTATATACTAAGAGCAATATAAGGCATTAAGTCTTAAGGTACAGAAAAATCCTTAAAGTCCGACGCTGTTCGCAGTGCAGTAGTGTAGTGCAGTGCAGTATCGAATTGTCGAATTGTCGGATTGTCCGAAATCTTGAAAATGACGAATTCTGGCGAAGTGCTAACTTTGCGCCTGCGTAAATTCACGACAAACGCCTACGAGGCCTTGGAGCTACCGCACGAATGGACGAAAGGTCTTGGCAGAAAGAAGCGCGGGGGGAAGATGGAGCAGACGGGGTACAAAGAACCTATCGTGTGTACGGAGGAGCTTGGAATAATACGACATCGACCTCGTTATACAGAGACGTTTTATCTTTCGTTGGACAATTCATGGTTTGGCCAGTTCATGGTCTGTACGAATCGTTGTCCCTGTCGTCAAGATCCACCTCAGATGCTCGATCATTTACGTGAGCTTTGGTGAACGCTGTGTGACATTTCCCGATCTGACGGTGGAGGGGGGTGGGTACGTGAGCGCTGCGGCTCTGCAACTGCAGGCTTAGCTCAAGTCCTGCATACGAAAAGCAAGCCCTCGAAGTTCCGGTCAGCAGTACGGAGACGAAGAGAAGCTGTGGACAACGAAGGCTACGGTCTATTTGAACGACATTGCAGAGCCATCGACAATTGATGGAGACGATCAGAGATTTCTGTTGCCTAGCTAGGAGTTAAAAAGCCGGGACGTCATGAGCTCACGAGCCATCTCTTGTTTCTTTGTTTCTTCTTCGCTTCGTGATCGCTCGCCCTCTTTGACGGAACAAGACAACCGGTCTCTCTCCGTCATGGTACCGTGCCTCGGAACAGCGACGCAATGTCTTACTCCTCCAATCTCTCGCCGCCAACGCCCGAGCCACACTCCGAACACCTCCTCGCCTGTTCCTCCAGCAGAACGCTCCGATCCACCTCAAACGGATGTCCATTCTCGCAGCACAACCACCAACCAGTGCCGTCACCTTTCTCCGTCTTGGCAATGTCGTTCACCCTATCCTCCAAGTGAAACGACCCTCCATTTAACATTCCCAACACACATTCCATCTCATCCATGATCCCCTTCCACGGCTGACACTCCTCTCCACCCGCCAACTCTTTCTGCTGCTGCCAGATATCCGTCGCATCGTCCAAGTGCGCTAGCCCTTCCTCTTTCAAGTCATCCAGACGCTGTTGCCACCCCGTTCCAGACTCCTTGGACGCCATCACGGCACACTCGATTGCTGCGTACTTGGCCCACATGACGGAGGCTTCGGCCTGTTGACAAAGATGCTTGCTGACGATTGCTTCTTGGATCACACCTTCGCATGACTTCCGGTTGGTGGTGAGGTTGATTTGCAAGAAGCCGCGGGTCGAGAGTGGCGTGGCGTTGTGGGTGGCAGCGATGTCGCTGATGAGGACGAGGACGGTACGGTTGAGCAGGTTGAGGGCTTTCAGGTTCTCGCACAGCTGCAGTCTCGCGGTGCAGTCTTGCTGGCGAGCGTCCAATAGGTCGTGAATGTAGTGGTAGGACTGCTCTTCTCTGCCGAGCTTCTGGATGAAAGCACCGGTCTCGAAGAGGAATGCGAGAAGCTTTTTGTAGCGCGGAGCAGTTGCAGCTCTCTGGACGGCGATGAGCTGATCGGACATGTCGCCGGCGATGCGGAGGTTCTGAGTCGGCGTAGTCGCGGAGTCGACCGTGGTGATCAGCTCATTCTCCAGTGTGTCCAAGCGAGCAGCAAAGTCCTGATACTTGCGTGTTGAAAATGCGGCAAGCTTCTCCGCCGTCTTGTCGAGCAGAGCTTGTCGAGTGATGCGGCCATATCGAGCCAAGCCATGCAAGGAGCCGCGGCAATCTGGGCAAGATGCAAGGTCACGCATGGCGAAGTGTCCAGGAGTCGTCTTGAGGCCAACAAGCTCGCCAGAGTCCGAATCAATCTCGTAGTGGTCGTCAATGCCGATAGCAGCATCCAGCCAGTCGACGGTGAAGATATGGCCGCAGTCAGTGAAGATGCACGGATCGGTGACCAGATTGACGTCTTCGTAAGCGGTGAGGTTGGTCCTGTCGGCGATGAGAGCCTTGACGGTGTCCGTGCCGTGGAGCTGGCAGAATTGAGCAGTTGGGCACACTTCTCCGCAAATTGATGGGCATCGGCATCCGCATGCCAGATTCTTGCAGCAGCGCTCCGTGCATGGTAGCCAATCGCAGGGCGCGGTGCAAGGCATGGAGCAGCTCTCCGTGTGAGGGCAAAGAGTGCCAGAGCTACACTGCTCTTCCATACACATCTTGCATGGGCCGGAGCACTTCCGATCGCACTCAGCATGAGAGCAGTGAGTGTCGCAATCCTTCATGCACGGAGCGCAAGGCTCTCCTGAATGACAGGGAGACGTGCATTGATGCTCGCAGTCGTTGTACTGGCGCTTGCAGATTTGCCAGCACTGGCCATGGTTGGAGTCGATGACAATGCGGTCCTTTCCGCGGCTCTTGCAGTCTCCGCAGCGCTTCTGGCAGGGATGGCCGCAGTCTTGTACCTCTCCGCAGAAGGCGAGGCAAATCGCAATATCGGACTTCATGTTGACATTGACGGCGCAGGGAATCTTTCTGGTGTGGAGGCAGCCTGGCTTGGTTCGCAAAGCCATGTCGTTGCAGACAATAGTGCTTGGGTTCTGGATCTCGCAGCAACGGAGACCGGTCTTCTTGTGTCCGCAGGCAAGGGTGATTTCGGCGTCCTCCACCAGCACTTTGCAGATGTCGTTGCACTTCTCTCCGCAGGTCTGGGCGCAGGGATGCTCACAGGTCTCTCTCGGCTTCAAGCATGGCTTCTTGCACTGGTACACTCCATGAAGCACCTCTGAATGGCACTTTGCTCCGCAGGAGTGGCCACAGCCGAGCGGCTTGTCGCAAGGAAGGTCGCATCCAGCCTCAGGCGACAGACGAGCAAAGTCTTCTGGAGTCTGAACAGCAATCGCCCGATCAGGATGACGCTCACAGGACAGTTCCAGAGCATCGCCCAAGTTGCCATCAGCGCGGAGGATGTCGGTGACATCGCGCCACATGGGCACGTTCTCAGTCGTGTGTGTGTTGCCGAAGATGTACATCCCATGCTTGGCACGCGAGATTAGAACATTGATTCTGTTGGGTGTTCGAAGGAAACCCACATTCTGTTGAGGGTTGCTGCGAACCAGGGAAACAATTACACAGGCAGCTTCATTTCCTTGGTACGCATCGATAGTAGCCAGTTGAATAGCTTGTGTCAAAGAGGCCCTGGAAGTCCCCTGTCGAAGTTCGGACTCAATCTCATCATCGTCAAGTCCTTCCTTGGCGAGGTCGTCCTCATCCTTGTCGGTCAGGATGATGGCGTGGGTGTTCTGAAACTTGCTCCTGAGCTTCCGCAGTTGACCAAGGTAAGGAGTGATGACTGCGATGTCCTGGGCCTTGTACACGCCCTGCTGGACGATATGCTTCACCAGCGCAGCGACCATCTCAACTTCGAACTCGTTGGTCCGTGACATCAGCTCGCCATCGACCTGTGGGTCTTCGCGCTGTTGGTGGTCCATCCAGAATAGACGTCGCCGCATGCCTACGACCTCCGGATATTGGGAGACTCGAGGATCATCTTGAAGGTGCGGATACTGAGTCTGACGTACCAGCTGTGAAATTGATGGATGCATGCGACGCTGAACGTCGAGAGTGGAGAAGGGCAGCGGCTGGGCAAAGGTATCCATCGGCTGGACGAGGCGCTCGAAGAGAGACAGATCGAGTGAGTATTGTGCGCCGTCACGGCTCTCGGAGGAGAGTCCGTAGTTCGAGACTTGCGGGCGGAGTTGCTGATGATCGCCGATGAGAATGCAATGCTCGACCGAAGGAAGCAAAGCAGTAAGAAGATGCGCTTCAAGTACCTCGCCAGCTTCCTCGCAAATCAAAACTTTGGGATTGACGTCTCGAAGGAGATCAAGATTGCGGGCAAGTCCGGACGTGGTGACGCCGATGATGTTTGCTTGCTGCAGCACTCGGAGGTTCTTCTCCCTCGTGATGACTGCGAGTTTCTTGTTGATGTCCGTGAAAGATTCGAAGGCGCGGCGGAATTTCTCGTCGAGCTCGTCTGCCAGCTCAATTTTCCAGAACCGATACAACAGCTGTCGCTCCGTGGCGGTCATCCGGTGCAGGTTGACGTCCTCGAGCTCATGCAGGGAACGGTCGGGCTCGGTGCGGTACAAGTCTTTCTTCAACCAGTTGTTGATGAATGACGACTGCTGGCCTTCGACAACTGTGAAGCCATCGTCGTCTTTCTTGCCGACCAGTTGCACGTAGCGCGTTGGATAGTTCTCCAGCAAGTGTACCTGTAGAGCCTGGTCAGACTCCATCGCACGCAATGCTGGTAGCAGCTGCTCGATCTCTTTCGTCTCGGACCTCTGCTCTTGCGAGAGAATCTTGTAGTCCAGCCTCTCGGTCTTCGTTTTCTGGATCTGCTGTGCAAGCGCCTTGAGATTCACGTTCTGTAGACGCTCGGATTTGGAACGAGATCCGATTCGGACAATATTTGAGACACCATCATCGATGGAGCGTTCCAGGACTGCGTCAAGAGCATCTAAACGCGGAGAGTTAGCGAAGTTTCGAATATTTCGGGTCAGGGGGAGACTTGCGATTCGTCTGAGTGCAAAGCAAAATTGCGTTGATCTGAGTCTCTACCTTGTTCGCAAGAAGACTGCGGATGAGCTGAACACCTGTATAGGATTTGCCGGTACCTGGAGGACCTTGAATCGCCGCAATGCCACGAGTGAGTGAGGAAACCACAGCGCTTGCTTGACCACGATCCAGACCCGACATGGTGGCCAGCTCTTCAGCAGCATCGTCGACGTCCTCCATGGCGGAGAGTGAAAAGCGCTGTCCACGAGATGTGATGCTCGACAGTTCGAACTCGAACCCTGGCTTGGTAGCATAAGTCGGCGGCGGGTTCTCCATCTCCTTGCTGGGATCGTCGGCGGCGGCAGATGGTGCGAGGATGTCTTGGAAGGGCATATCCAGAGTCTTCGAGTTACGCTGCAGCGCACGCAAAGTTGGCTCGAAGGCGGGAAGCAAAACTCCTGGAAACTCAGCGATGGAGTATGTTGACTGCGAGCCAGTGTCGTGCATGTTGGCCAGTGTGAGGTAGTAGTCATCATGGTTGACTGGCTTGACGATGACATGAGCGTGGTTTGGATCAGAGCTCAAATCGTAGGTCTTCTGCAGCTTGACCGGTTTCGGAAATGGCGAGAGGACGACGAAGAAAGTGGCTGTTCCCGAAGAGCCAAGAAGGCAGATCAAGGCCTCCTGTCCCAGGCGACGGGAGAAGTCCCACCAATCTTGTCGAGCACGCTTGCTTGTTTGGTTGCAGCCTCGTGGCTGAGCGAATCGCATCACAAAGTGCAGGCCATGATAAGCGTCAACGGCGGCGGTGATGATTTGAACGTCTTGATAGACATAAGTGCGAGCACCTTGTCGGTTGATCTGCGGACCCATGAGAGGGTTCTGCAGCCTCCTCAACTCAAAGTTGGCAGCATCACGCACTTGGCCGACCGTGTCTTCTCGAAGCAGTCGGAAGTGGCGATCGAGCAGTCCTGATGCACCTGCGAGATGCCATTGGCGTGGGTCGATGGACGGAAGATACTCCTCGCGCGAGCTCAGAATCTCTTGCAGAGTAGGCAAAATCTGGATCTTGGTCATGTCCGCATGATCGTTGTCGTGACGAGGACCTGCTTCCGACAATGAGCCTGGCAATTCTCTTGCGAATTCGAAGGTTGCACGGACAGGTGTCTTCTTCTTGCCGGCCTGTGTCTCGAGAAGCTCGTGTCCGATACCAAGCCGACGATGAAGCTTGAGAAGGTGACTCTTCGCTTTGTTCATTGCGAAGGCTGTGCTCTCAGGGAGACTCTCAAGAATGGCTGCAAGCTGCTCGGCAGGCGGCACAAGTCCAGCATTACCGTGCGCAGGTGTGTTGAACTCCAGAAGAACGGAGAAGGCGACGATAGCTGTCTCGAGCGATTCCAGCTGCAAGTTGTCCGGGTTATTGGCGCCGCTGGCCGTCTTGGGCATGAAGATCTCAGCCAGATGACCAGCCAAGGATGAGAAAAGCGCAATCGCTCGCTCGCCATTGCCGTCGCCGGCATAAACGACATTGTATACTGTAGCAACCTTGGCACGCAGCAGGCTTGACGAGAGCACTTTGGTGTGGGTGAAGACTTTGAGCAGCGGCAGTAGCTGCGTGCTGAGATAGCGCGCGTATTGATTGTTCGTCAAGGTCTCGAAAGGCTGTTCCAAGACCTCACTGACCCGCAGAAGTCCGCCTTCGCTCGTGAGCAAGGTAATAGTCTCCTGCACAGCTCCAGCATCACCATCTGTAAGCTCAGACGCCAGAGCCCAGAACTTGCTAGACGTGTGACCAAGCGGTTTGGCAGCAGCGATGTTTGTTGGAATGCGCCATCGGAAGTCTTTCAGGCGTGCGTCCGACGGAGGGTATGGTTGGTACTGGCGCTGTGCGGAAGGTGGCTGGGTGATGGTTACGGTCGATGCGGTGGGAAAGGCTCGAGAAGAGGTGAATGCTTGGGCTGGAGCGGTGGGCTGAGCTCGCGAAGCGGTCGTTGCTGGGCCAGAAGCAGACATGCGAGCAGGCATCGTGTTCTCCGACTTGGTGGCAGATCTCGAGGTGGCGAAGCTGCGTGACGGAGCAGATGCTGCAGCTTTTGACTGTCTTCCAGGCTGGTTGCTGCTGCTCGTTCGGTTGGGATGGCGCTGCTGAAGTGGATTGAGGAGAGCGTCGTTCGGGTCGTTGCCGTGATCGAAGCTGCACATTGCGCCTTTCTTGCAAAGTCCCAGTGCAGCGAAGGGACATGGTCTGCGGTTTGTGGTTAGAGATGCTTCGTACGTGGATGGTGAGAGACTCACCTGTCGTCGTAAGAAGTCGTGCTCGTCTGGTCACGCTGCAATCCACTGCCACTGTCCATTCGCAGCAGCTCCGACGCACTGAAGCGTGTTCTCGCCATGGCGACTTCGGAAAGACGAGACGTCGTCTTGATGGTTTCACGCAAGCGGTTGCGGAGTCCGATGGTGCGTACAGGATGAGATGGTTGATAGATGTGATGAGATGAAGTTCGTCGTTGGTTGTCGGGCGAAGAATCCTCAAACGGCGAACGCGGGCGTGGCGCGGGAGCGGCAAGCCGCATCTTGAAGAGACGCTGAATGTCAACAACGCCAAGAGAAGTTGGCTGACTGAGGCTCCCAACAGGAAGACGGAGAGGTTTACGGCCATTGCCGACCACACCACCGATGACCCACGATGTTCGTTGTTGGTGTCCGGGCACAGATTAATCAGGAATCGGAGAGATGAAGTGGCTGAACAGAGTCATCGCATGTGGAATGGAAGCGCTCGTGACGGCTGCGAGTGCGTCAGCCGGATGTGAGCACGCTCACTTTGTTCTTTGCCATGCAACAGTTAATCACCATGCCGGAGTTGATGAGACGAGACGATGGTGGTCGTTTGTAGGCTTGTCAGTCCGTGGAAGAGTCACCTGTCCGCCGCCACGGAGGTCGAGCAGCCGAATATTCCCCAAATCCGCATTGATCTCAGAATTTGCATGTTGTAGCCAGGTGATTGGGGGTTTTCCTGCTGACGGCGGAACAAAGGAACATTTTTGACGATGAGGAGGAAGCTGCGTTTCGCTGGAGCGATGAAAAAAGGGAAGTAGTCATAACGTCGGGTTTCGTCCGCTCCCAGTGGACCATATCCCGCTGCTTCCAAAGAAAGCCTCCCACATGCTACCGACAGGACTTCCAGGTGATTGCCACCGATGCGCTCAAATCCAATGGCAGAGACAGAGTTGATGAAACGTCTTCGGTCTCTTTTGCTCAAGCGCAAGGTGAGGCATAATCTGTCTATCAGCTGTCATGGACAGCCGAGATGGGGTCATGCGCGCGAGTGCTGTCAGAGAGCGGAACCCGGGTCCACAGGTTTCAGACAACAGCAGGATTGAGAAGACACCTCGACCGTGAGAAGGAGAAAGGCTCAACACTTAGCGGAAGATAGACAGGACCCGAACGGTATGGGCAGCGTCGGAGCAGCGCCGCCATTGCGATGCAGAGGGGTCTCAACAAGGCCGAGTAAACGAGCAACACGCCGGTGCATGACCGTGACAGCTTTACCTTGCCGCTATGGAGGCAGCTCGGAGACATGCTTACAGTGATGGATGATTCTGCGTTTCTCGAAAACGGCTTATTCGTGGAGAAAGAGTAAATGTGTACCATTCATTGATGGCGGTATGTGAGATGGACAAGATGGAGTGAGTGAAGTCTGCTCACCTGCTTGCCAAGCTGCCCTGGACCCTGAATCTCGGGACTTCCGCCGCCGGTTCGAAGTCTGCTCCGTGTTGGCGGTGAGGTCGTTGTTGCGGTCAGCTTGGACACGGACATGTTGATATGACAAATGCGGGCAATGCGACTCTCAATTTGTCCGAATCGTGAAGAACACCACATATAGGCAGATTGACCATCCGACCATCCTCACCAAATGCGTGATTAGCAAGCAAGATCCAAGTTGAAGGAACAACCTGAATTCTTAGCGAGACAGCGGTGGCAGCGGGGGCCTGGATATAGACTATCCACCTCAATTTACTCCCAATTCCCACGCATATCGACCATGTTCCACACCTGCGCGAAATAGAATGTGAACATACAGCAGTCGTACATCTCCAACGACAGCATTCCACAGCGACGTTTGGCACCAGGACAAAGTATTCGCGCCCGCCCTCTTCCGACGCCACCAGCCGCGCAATCCGCCCCGCCTTGGTGCTGCGCTGTGAGGCCGAGACGTCGAACTTCCTCTCCTGACATACCATAAGAGCAACACCAACCACGACTCTCTCTCCTCCGCCACCTCCCTCCCTCCTCCACGACACGAACACCACCGCCGCCATGTCGTGGAAACTCACCAAGAGTATGCGCACTGCCTCCTCCCTCCGCGCTCCTCCCTGTCGTGCTGACCACATCACTCCTCAGAACTCAAGGAGACTCACCTCGGAGCGCCCTTTAGCAATACCTTTTCGCGCAGCTCCTCACAATCCGCCATCAACAACACAACACCCGCCGATGGATCGAAGACCGCCTCCACAAACCCTACGCCTGCCACCTCCTCCGCCGCCTCGACCATCTCCAATGCCTCCGACCCGCAAGGCATCGCCGCCTCTGAGCAATTGGCCACGGCCACAGCCACACCCGCAAAACCTGGTATCCTCATCCTTACTCTACACGAAGGCAAGGGCTTCAGTCTACCGCCAGGCGCGGAGCAGGCATTTGCAAGACCAGGACATGGCAGCAGTATGAGCGCGGGATCATTTTCGAGCAGTTACATGGGCAGCGGTAACAGTGCACGACCAGGATCAAGCAGTGTGAATCAAGGATCCTTCAGACCGATGTCCTCGAGCGGTGGTGGGATCAACAACATGCCTTCTACTCACGGCCGATACAGCAGCAAATACCTCCCATACGCTCTTGTGGATTTTGACAAGCAGCAGGTCTTTGTCAACTCCGTCTCCGGCACACCTGAGAACCCTCTGTGGGCGGGAGAGAGCACACAGTATAAGTTTGATGTCAGCAGATCGACTGAACTCAACATCTCACTCTACATCCGCAATCCTACCGCTCCTCCGAATGCTGGTCGCCAGCAGGACATCTTCATCGGTACATGTCGGGTCAAGCCTACATTCGATGAGGATGTGCCGCAGTCAGCTGAAGCCCCGGACGCAAAGAAGGACAAGAAGGAGAAGAGCATGCCACCACCACAAGCGAATAACGGGTTGGGAATTCAGTGGAATGAGATTCAATACGGATCCGGGTCAATCAAACTGGGAGTGAAGTTCGTTGAGAATACGCAGCGATCATTGAAGGTCGAGGACTTTGAGCTGTTGAAGGTGGTGGGCAAAGGCAGTTTCGGCAAAGTCATGCAAGTGATGAAGAAGGACACCTCTCGGATTTACGCTCTGAAGACGATTCGCAAGCAGCACATCATCTCGAGGTCGGAGGTCGCACATACTCTCGCTGAGAGATCCGTCTTGGTGAGTCTCCAGAGTCCCCTCCGACACATCACCAACTAACCCTCATCATCACAGGCACAAATCAACAACCCTTTCATCGCACCCCTCAAATTCTCCTTCCAATCCCCCGACAAACTCTACCTCGTCCTCGCCTTTGTCAACGGCGGCGAACTCTTCTACCACCTCCAAAAAGAACAACGCTTCGACATCAACCGCTCCCGCTTCTACGCCGCCGAACTCCTCTGCGCTCTTGAATGTCTCCACGGCTTCGGCGTCATCTACCGCGATCTCAAACCCGAAAACATCCTCGTCGATTACGTTGGCCATATTGCTCTGTGTGATTTCGGTCTGTGCAAGCTGGACATGAAGGATGAGGATAAGACGAACACTTTCTGCGGGACTCCAGAATACCTCGCTCCGGAATTGCTCCATGGTCAGGGATACACCAAGGCTGTGGACTGGTGGACGCTGGGAGTGCTGCTGTATGAGATGTTGACGGGTCTTCCGCCTTTCTACGATGAGAACACGAATGAGATGTATCGCAAAATCCTGTCGGAACCCCTCCACTTCCCCGGTCCTGAGGTCGTGCCCCCAGCCGCGAGGGACTTACTCACCAAACTCCTCGACCGCGACGCAACTCGACGCCTCGGCACCAACGGCGCCGCGGAAATCAAAGTAAGCCTGACATGACCTCTTCCCCCTCTATCCCACCCATCTCTAACACGATTGACAGGCCCACCCCTTCTTCCACTCCATCGACTGGCGCAAACTTCTCGACCGCAAATACGAACCCTCTTTCAAACCCAGTGTGGTGGATGAGAGGGATACGGCGAATTTCGACAAGGAATTCACGTCAGAGGCGCCCGCGGATAGTTATGTGGAGGGACCGGTGTTGAGTCAGACGATGCAGCAGCAGTTTCAGGGGTGGAGTTATAATCGGCCGGTTGAGGGGTTGGGGGATGCGGGGGGGAGTATTGTGCAGGGGAGTGGGTTTGATCAACAGAGATGAGGTTGTTGGGCAGGCGGGAAGGAGGATGGAAGGTCCCCGGGGGGAGGTGGAGTGATGTGGGGTTGAAGGGCGGGGTGGTGTTGAGGTGGAGGCTGCGCAGCTGGTAAGGGAGGTGAGGTCGTTGTGAAAGGTAGAGCTGAGTGGATGAGGTGTCGATGTGGGTGGTGGGATCTCGTGGACGGAAGGGAACCGTGGGAGGCCCTGGGACCTGCGCGAGATGGCGAGTTCGTGGGAGTTGAAGTCTACCGCATCTTCTGCAGAGCTGGACAGGCGCGCAATGGTGCGTGCAAGTCGTCAACAGAGACGGACGAGACGTGCCTTTTGGGGACAAAAAAGGCCAACAACAAAAATGAAAACGAATGACGATTGGACTTTTTGATGGTCAAATTTCCCCTCGGGCGACTTTTCGTGAGTTTTTTTTTTGGTTGAACGAAGGTTCTGGTTGTGGATAAGCAAGCACATGTTCCACGTCGCCAGGCTCTTTTTGTCAGTCAGGGTCTCCGTGGAGAGAGAGAGAGAGAGAGAGTGGAAAGAGTGGAGGTTCCGAGACCTTTGCGAGAGATGATGTTTTGGGGAAGAGTGAAGTCCGAATCCTCCCATGCGCGAGAGTGCGTCTCGATATAGTTAGTGTTTGGGTTGGTTGGTTGGTTGGTATTTCGCGCACAGGAAGGGAGGACAGGTTTATGACGGGCTGAGGTGGTAGAAAAGGGAATGGCTTAGCTTTAGAACTAACTACCTTTCTGCTTGCGACATTCGTACGTTTCTGTTTGACGATGTGTATACGTTTTGAGAATTGAATGAGTGGATGAGTAGACTGGGTTCTTTCCAAGGTGAGCTCGTTGGATTGTGGAGAAAGTCATATTGACAACTCTCGTCTTGTTTCCTCCTCCCATATGGAGCCGACATCTCCTCCCACCAGCAAGCAAAAAGGGATGAATGGCCGGCCGTACGAGACATTTCCTGCTCCAACGTGACGGTTCAAATGTGCTGTTTGCAATATACATTCTGATTCATCTCTATCATCATCTACCCTCCCC